>JARQWZ010003675.1:0-15000 GCA_033150135.1 Gobio occitaniae
AAAGCATTGATTTATCATGTGACTCTCATCTCCACTGTGATTGGTGGTTAAAGCATTGATTTATCATGTGACTCTCATCTCCACTGTGATTGGTGGTTAAAGCTTTGATTGATCATGTGACTCTCATCTCCACTGTGATTGGTGGTTAAAGCATTGATTTATCATGTGACTCTCATCTCCACTGTGATTGGTGGTTAAAGCTTTGATTGATCATGTGACTCTCATCTCCACTGTGATTGGTGGTTAAAGCATTGATTTATCATGTGACTCTCATCTCCACTGTGATTGGTGGTTAAAGCATTGATTTATCATGTGACTCTCATCTCCACTGTGATTGGTGGTTAAAGCTTTGATTGATCATGTGACTCATCTCCACTGTGATTGGTGGTTAAAGCATTGATTTATCATGTGACTCATCTCCACTGTGATTTGTGGTTGTCAGTATATATCAAAGGTACATAACAGATATTAATATTTCAATAGGTTGGTAATTTAACATTATTTCAGTTAATGAAATACGTTTTTTTACTGTAAATTTTACTTAAATCTGTAAAACCTAAAATGTAAATTAGTAAATTTTTGTAAAAAATAATAAATTACTGGCAACCACAGCTACAAGTTTTTACGGAGCCCCGCACACATGACATGCAGTAAAAAACTAGTAGGCTAAATCGTGCGCACCATTTACCATTTCGTTCCCTCGATTTGCTAAATCTTGTGCATGATTTATAAATAGAGGGAACGAATTAGTAACGCGTGCGCACGCTTTACTTTTTTTTTCTTGCATGTCATATGCGGGGCTCTGTAAGTTTTTACCATAAATTTAACAGAATAATTTTTTACCGTAATTTTAATGGAATCGTTTTTTTACCGTAAAATTTAACGGAATTGTTTTTTTTTACCGTAAATTTTACGGAATTGTTTTTTTACCGTAAATTTAACAGAATAGTTTTTTTTACTGTAAATTTAACAGAATAGTTTTTTTACCGTAATTTAACAGAATTGTTTTTTTACTGTAAATTTAACAGAATTTTTTTTTTACCCGTAAATTTAACAGAATTTTTTTTTACCGTAAATTTAACAGATTTTTGTTTATCGTAAATTTAACAGAATAGTTTTTTTACCGTAAATTAAAAAAAAATGTAACCGTGAATTTAACAGAATAGTTTTTTTTTACTGTAAATTTAACAGAATTTTTTTTACCGTAAATTTAACAGAATAGTTTTTTTACCGTAAATTTAACAGAATTTTTTAAACCGTGAATTTAACAGAATTTTTTTTTTACCGTAAATTTAACAGAATAGTTTTTTTTACCGTAAATTTAAAATAATTTTTTTAACCGTGAATTTAACAGAATTTTTTTTTACCTTAAATTTAACAGAATTGTTTTTTTACCGTAAATTTAACAACAAATTTTTAAACCGTGAATTTAACAGAGTTTTTTTTTTACCTTAAATTTAACAGAATTGTTTTTTTTTTACTGTAAATTTAACAGAATTTTTTTTACCGTAAATTTAACAATAGTTTTTTTACCGTAAATTTAACATTGTTTTTTACCGTAAATTTAACATTGTTTTTTACCGTAAATTTAACATAATTGTTTTTTTTTACCGTAAATTTAACAGAATTGTTTTTTTTACCGTAAATTTAACAGAATTGTTTTTTTTACCGTAAATTTAACGGAATTTCTTTTAGCGTAAATTTAACAGACATGGTTTTCAGTGACAAAATGTATCAAGATCCTATGCTTTTAGAAATATATGGATGAAAAATATGATCGTCTTTTACTAAAATTAAGGTATGAGGTATGCTTTTCTTTTTAATTTATAAAAGTTGTAATTTATTGAATCGCTTGAGACAGTCACATAGGACAATTTTGAGATTTGGCTCAAAACTTTAAAAAAATCTAAAGACAAAGCAGTTTTTATATCAACAGGCCCATGTAAGACAAAGAAATGTTTAACCATTTATTGCATTTTAATGATCACAATACTAAATATATTCATTTTTATCTTGTGTGACAGTGAAAATGCCATGTCACATCAGCAACCCAAATACAGCGGCAAGAAAAAGTATGTGAACCGCTTGCAGAATCTGAATAACTTTAACAAAATAAGAGAGATCATACAAAATGTGTGTTTTGTGTACCGTCACACCACTAGTGTCTCTGTAATCAAATCCTGTTTGAGTCGCACAACAACAGTGAAGAGCTGAACATGTATAATGTTCTCTGATGTTTGTGTTGGACACACACGCGTCTCGCCCCTGATGTGTGTGTGTGTGGAACAGATGCAGGACATTAACTCTGTGCTCTCCACATCAGCCTCTGTTTGAAGCTCAGGTTCCTCCCCGGTGTGTGTGTAACCCGAGAGTGTGTGTGGTCCGGGGCCGCGGGAGAGACCATGTGACCCGCGGCGGGAAGCACAGTCGCACAGCTCAGCGTCTCAGGATCTGAAGTGGATTCATACCTGGTTGCTATGGAAACTACAAACATAAAAAAGTGTACGACTTTTTTCTCACAATTGCAGGTTATAAATTAAATGTTTACATCTCGCAATTCTGACTTTTTTCCCCCAGGATTTTGTTTACGTCTCGTAATTTAAATTTTTTTCGCAATTCTGAAAGTTTACATTTCGCAGTATTTAAACAAATATTTCTCAGGATTTTAAGTCTACATCTCACAATTGAGAATGTTTTTCTCAGCACTTTGATTTTACATGATACATCTGACTTTTTTTTTTTTTTTCTCAATTCTGGTTTATTAATTTTAAATGTTTCCGCAATTCAAAAAGGTTACTAGATAGTAAAAAAGTTTGGTGAGACAAACTTTCAAGTTGGCTTGAGAAAGCTTGAAAAGTACTCAGGTGGTTTCTCGGAGTGGTTGCTATGCGGTTGCTAGGGCACTTGGGGTGGTTGCTAGGGTGTTACTATGTGGTTGCTAGGGTGTTGCTATGTGGTTGCTAAGGTACTTGAGGTGGTTGCTATGCGGTTGCTAGGGTACTCTGAGTGGTTGCTAAGGTCTTGCTACGTGGTTGCTAAGGTCTTGCTACATGGTTGCTATGGTACTCAGGTGGTTGCTAGGGTTTATTAACATTTTTTGCAATTCTTATTTTACATATCACAATTCTGACTTTTGTTTCTCACATCTTTGAGTTTACATTTCGCAGTATTTACATTTTTTCGCATTTCTGACTTTACATCTCACAACTTCACTTTTAAAAAAAAAATATTTCTCAGGATTTTAAGTCTACATCTCACAATTGAGAATGTTTTTTCTCAGCACTTTGATTTTATATGATACATGACATTATTATTTTTTTCTCAATTCTGGTTTAGCAATTTTAAATGTTTTCGCAATTAAAAAAGGTTCCTAGATAAAAAAAGTTTGGTGAGACAAACTTTCAAGTTGGCTTGAGAAAGCTTGAAAAGTACTCAGGTGGTTTCTCGGAGTGGTTGCTATGCGGTTGCTAGGGCACTTGGGGTGGTTGCTAGGGTGTTACTATGTGGTTGCTAGGGTGTTGCTATGTGGTTGCTAAGGTACTTGAGGTGGTTGCTATGCGGTTGCTAGGGTACTCTGAGTGGTTGCTAAGGTCTTGCTACGTAGTTGCTATGGTACTCAGGTGGTTGCTAGGGTTTATTTACATTTTTTGCAATTCTGATTTTACATATCACAATTCTGACTTTTGTTTCTCACATCTTTGAGTTTACATTTCGCAGTATTTACATTTTTCGCATTTCTGACTTTACATCTCACAATTTCACTTTTAAAAAAAAATATTTCTCAGGATTTTAAGTCTACATCTCACAATTGAGAATGTTTTTTCTCAGCACTTTGATTTTACATGATACATCTGACATTTTTGAATTTTTTTCTCAATTCTGGTTTAGCAATTTTTAAATGTTTTCGCAATTCAAAAAGTTTACTAGACAAAAAAAGTTTGTTAAGACAAACTTTGAAGCTGGCTTGAGAAAGCTTGAAAAGTACTCAGGTGGTTGCTAGGGTGTTACTGTGCGGTTGCTAGGGTACTCAGGGTGGTTGCTATGCGGTTGCTAGGGCACTTGGGGTGGTTGCTAGGGTGTTACTATGTGGTTGCTAACTGTACTTGGGGTGGTTGCTATGCGGTTGCTAGGGTTTATTTAAATTTTTTTTGCAATTCTGGCTTTACATCTCACAATTTTGTCATTTTTTCTCAGAATTGTATGTTTACTTCTTGCATTATTAAAATTTTTCGCAATTCTGACTTCTGATGAGACTACATCGCACAATTTAGAATGTTTTTTTCTCAGCACTTTGACTTTACATGATACATCTGACATTTTTCTCAATTCTGACTTTACATCTCACACTTGAACATGTTTTCTGATGATCGCTGAGCCCAAAGCCGTGATTAAAGTGTGTGTGTGAGAGAACAGAGAAGCTCTGGATGAAGCTGAGAGCAGCTGGATTCATATTATCATCATTAAAGCAGATAAAAGAGCTTCAGGACACATTTCAAACGCTTCTCTTTGAACTGGTTTTAAAGAGCAGCAAACGTAAACACGGACTCTCCCATAAAGTCAGCAGAAGCCCAGCAGCTGAAGAGATCTCACATGCACACTAAACACTCACTTCTGCATTTGCTTGCATTGGTTTCTGGCATGCATCGAGAGACTCATGTGCTCTTGCACTGTTTTTAATCTGCTACTATGCAAACACATTAAATATGTACATCTGGACTGCACAAAATGCATTGGCCAAGCATCCCCGTCTGTATTTGCATACTTACATAAGTGACATTAAAGACATTTATGATGTTACAAAAGATTCTATTTCAAATAAACGCTGTTCTTTTGATCTTTCTATCCATCGAAGAATCCTGAAAAATCATGATTTCCACAACAATATGAACTGATAATAATCATAACTGTGTGTTGGTCATCAGATCCTCATATGAGAATGATCAGTGAAGGGTCATGTGACACTGAAGACTGGAGGAATGATGATAAATCACAGGAATTAATGACACTTTACTATATATTCACATAGAGAACAGATGATCTACACTGGAGTGAGAGAGAGTGTGTGTGTGTGTGTGTGTGTGTGTGTGTGTGTGTGTGTGTACAGCTGATCTACACTGGAGGAATATTATACTGGACTTACACTTTTACTGGAGGGATGATGGAGGGATGGATGGATGATGGATAATAGATGGATGGATGGATGGATGGATGATAGATGGATGGATGGATAATGGATGATCAAATAAACGCAGCTTTGGGGAGCAGAAGAGACTCTTAATCATAACTTTTGACCGGTGTGAATGAAACAGAGGTTACACAACATTTCTGTACCTGAATGACCTCTTCACACACACACACACACACACACCTTCAGTGTCTCAGCGCTGCTCATGACACACGCCTCTGAAATTTGACATGTTTAATCCCGGCTGTGGTTCTGATATCTGAGATCTGAGCTGAGCTCCTGCGCACAGAGCCGGCATTCAGATCCACTGATACCATCAGCTGTCCTGACCACAGCGGCCCAATCCTGACCACAGCGGCCCAATCCTGACCACAGCGGCCCAATCCTGACCACAGCAGCCCAATCCTATCCTGACCACAGCGGCCCAATCCTGACCACAGCGGCCCAATCCTGACCACAGCGGCCCAATCCTGACCACAGCCCAATCCTGACCACAGCCCAATCCTGACCACAGCGGCCCAATCCTGACCACAGCGGCCCAATCCTGACCACAGCCCAATCCTGACCACAGCGGCCCAATCCTGACCACAGCGGCCCAATCCTGACCACAGCCCAATCCTGACCACAGCGGCCCAATCCTGACCACAGCGGCCCAATCCTGACCACAGCCCAATCCTGGCCACAGCCCAATCCTGACCACAGCGGCCCAATCCTGACCACAGCCCAATCCTGACCACAGCGGCCCAATCCTGACCACAGCGGCCCAATCCTGACCACAGCCCAATCCTGTCAACAGCGGCCCAATCCTGACCACAGCCCAATCCTGTCAACAGCGGCCCAATCCTAACCACAGCCCAATCCTGTCAACAGCGGCCCAATCCTGACCACAGCAGCCCAATCCTGACCACAGCCCAATCCTGACCACAGCCCAATCCTAACCACAGCCCAATCCTGTCAACAGCGGCCCAATCCTGACCACAGCGGCCCAATCCTGACCACAGCGGCCCAATCCTGACCACAGCGGCCCAATCCTGACCACAGCGGCCCAATCCTGACCACAGCGGCCCAATCCTGACCACAGCGGCCCAATCCTGACCACAGCGGCCCAATCCTGACCACAGCGGCCCAATCCTGACCACAGCCCAATCCTGTCAACAGCGGCCCAATCCTAACCACAGCCCAATCCTGTCAACAGCGGCCCAATCCTGACCACAGCAGCCCAATCCTGACCACAGCCCAATCCTGACCACAGCCCAATCCTGACCACAGCAGCCCAATCCTGACCACAGCGGCCCAATCCTGACCACATCGGCCCAATCCTGACCACAGCGGCCCAATCCTGACCACAGTGGCCCAATCCTGACCACAGCGGCCCAATCCTGACCACAGCAGCCCAATCCTGACCACAGCCCAATCCTGTCAACAGCGGCCCAATCCTGACCACAGCGGCCCAATCCTGACCACAGCCCAATCCTGACCACAGCGGCCCAATCCTGACCACAGCAGCCCAATCCTGACCACAGCGGCCCAATCCTGACCACAGCAGCCCAATCCTGACCACAGCCCAATCCTGACCACAGCCCAATCCTGACCACAGCCCAATCCTGACCACAGCCCAATCCTGTCAACAGCCCAATCCTGACCACAGCGGCCCAATCCTGACCACAGCCCAATCCTGACCACAGCCCAATCCTGACCACAGCAGCCCAATCCTGTCAACAGCGGCCCAATCCTGACCACAGCAGCCCAATCCTGTCAACAGCGGCCCAATCCTGACCACAGCAGCCCAATCCTGACCACAGCCCAATCCTGACCACAGCGGCCCAATCCTGACCACAGCGGCCCAATCCTGACCACAGCGGCCCAATCCTGACCACAGCCCAATCCTGACCACAGCGGCCCAATCCTGACCACAGCGGCCCAATCAGCTGGAAGGGTGTAACTCGTGTCTGACCTCAGCTCAGGGTCAGATACGAGAGTCAGACTCAGAGTCAGTCATTAACAGTAATTGTCATTGAATCATCCATTCAAGAGATTCATTCAAAAACACTGATTCATCCAGTAATGGAACAAGTGAGTCTTTAAGAGTGAGTCATTGAATCATTCATTCAAGAGATTCGCTAAAAAACACAGATTCAATCCTGACCACAGCGGCCCAATCCTGACCACAGCGGCCCAATCCTGACCACAGCGGCCCAATCCTGACCACAGCGGCCCAATCCTGACCACAGCCCAATCCTAACCACAGCGGCCCAATCCTGACCACAGCGGCCCAATCCTGACCACAGCGGCCCAATCCTGACCACAGCGGCCCAATCCTGACCACAGCGGCCCAATCCTGACCACAGCCCAATCCTGGCCACAGCCCAATCCTGACCACAGCGGCCCAATCCTGACCACAGCCCAATCCTGACCACAGCGGCCCAATCCTGACCACAGCGGCCCAATCAGCTGGAAGGGTGTAACTCGTGTCTGACCTCAGCTCAGGGTCAGATACGAGAGTCAGACTCAGAGTCAGTCATTAACAGTAATTGTCATTGAATCATCCATTCAAGAGATTCATTCAAAAACACTGATTCATCCAGTAATGAAACAAGTGAGTCTTTAAGAGTGAGTCATTGAATCATTCATTCAAGAGATTCGCTAAAAAACACAGATTCATCCAGTAATGACGCGAGTCTTTATGAGTGAGTCATTGAATCATTCACTCAAGAGATTCATTCTAAAACATTGATTCATCCAGTAATGAAACAAGTGAGTCTTTAAGAGTGAGTCACTGAATCATTCATTCAAGAGATTCATTCAAAACCACTGATTCATCCAGTAATGAAACAAGTGAGTCTTTAAGAGTGAGTCACTGAATCATTAATTCAAGAGATTCATTCAAAACCACTGATTCATCCAGTAATGAAACAAGTGAAGTCTTTATGAGTGAGTCATTGAATCATTCACTCAAGAGATTTGTTCAAAAACACTGATTCATCCAGTAATGGAACAAGTGAAGTCTTTATGAGTGAGTCATTGAATCATTCACTCAAGAGACTTGTTCAAAAACACTGATTCATCCAGTAATGAAACAAGTGAAGTCTTTAAGAGGGAGTCATTGAATCATTCACTCAAGAGATTTGTTCAAAAACACTGATTCATCCAGTAATGAAACAAGTGAAGTCTTTATGAGTGAGTCATTGAATCATTCACTCAAGAGATTTGTTCAAAAACACTGATTCATCCAGTAATGAAACAAGTGAAGTCTTTATGAGTGAGTCATTGAATCATTCACTCAAGAGATTTGTTCAAAAACACAGATTCATCCAGTAATGACGCGAGTCTTTATGAGTGAGTCATTGAATCATTCACTCAAGAGATTTGTTCAAAAACACTGATTCATCCAGTAATGGAACAAGTGAAGTCTTTAAGAGTGAGTCACTGAATCATTCATTCAAGAGATTCATTCAAAACCACTGATTCATCCAGTAATGAAACAAGTGAGTCTTTAAGAGTGAGTCACTGAATCATTAATTCAAGAGATTCATTCAAAACCACTGATTCATCCAGTAATGAAACAAGTGAAGTCTTTATGAGTGAGTCATTGAATCATTCACTCAAGAGATTTGTTCAAAAACACTGATTCATCCAGTAATGGAACAAGTGAAGTCTTTATGAGTGAGTCATTGAATCATTCACTCAAGAGACTTGTTCAAAAACACTGATTCATCCAGTAATGAAACAAGTGAAGTCTTTAAGAGGGAGTCATTGAATCATTCACTCAAGAGATTTGTTCAAAAACACTGATTCATCCAGTAATGAAACAAGTGAAGTCTTTATGAGTGAGTCATTGAATCATTCACTCAAGAGATTTGTTCAAAAACACTGATTCATCCAGTAATGAAACAAGTGAAGTCTTTATGAGTGAGTCATTGAATCATTCACTCAAGAGATTTGTTCAAAAACACTGATTCATCCAGTAATGAAACAAGTGAAGTCTTTATGAGTGAGTCATTGAATCATTCACTCAAGAGATTTGTTCAAAAACACTGATTCATCCAGTAATGGAACAAGTGAAGTCTTTATGAGTGAGTCATTGAATCATTCACTCAAGAGACTTGTTCAAAAACACTGATTCATCCAGTAATGAAGCAAGTGAGTCTTTATGAGTGAGTCATTGAATCATTCACTCAAGAGATTCATTCAAAAACACTGATTCATCCAGTAATGAAACAAGTGAAGTCTTTATGAGTGAGTCATTGAATCATTCACTCAAGAGATTTGTTCAAAAACACTGATTCATCCAGTAATGAAGCAAGTGAAATCTTTAAAACAACCTAATCGCTGGGTTTGTCGATTTTCAACCCAACTTGGGTTGTTTTAACCCAGCATATTTTAGAGTGACGGGAACTTCTGTTGACCAGTTTTAACTGTTTTTAACCGGAGCATTTTTACAGTCTTTTACCGTTAAAATCACCATCATTTTTTACAGTGTATCCAGACAAGTTTAACCCTGGCATACTGACAGAAATGTTTATTAATATGCACTGTTCCTGTAATAAATAAATAAAATAAATTAGTTGATGGACACTTTAAAAAACACAACTTGAAAAAAGTTGAAAAGACTGATTTTGTTTTGTTGGTTCAGAAAACAATCCACACTGTAAAAATCTCGTACAACAAAAAATCTTAGTGTCAATTAACACTTAATTAGTGTTAAGTGCTTTTTCTTGTTGACTCAACTTTTGTAAATAACAGTTATACGAACTGAAAATAAGTCGTCTGTGACACACAAAACTTGACATTATTTGTTTTCTGTAACAAATCTTTTGTAGTTGAGCCAATTCAACATTGTGTGTCCACTGGAGACAGAAGCTCTTAAGAATGAACAGGTTCAGATGTTGATGTTTTATTGGAAATATTTGGTCACCATTATGGAGATCAATGTTTCATTGAGTTGGCCAGTTTGACTCTCGGCTTATGTGAATTTTATGTCTTATTTTGTTGCAAAGAAAGCCATAACCAAATATGATCAGGTGATCTAGATAACAGCATTATAAAGGGGAGTAGTTCACTACTCGTATTCCTGATCAAAAGTCATTATTTGTGAATAATATATTATATTTACCACACACACACACACGCACGCACGCACGCACGCACGCACGCACGCACGCACGCACGCACGCACGCACGCACGCACGCACGCACGCACGCACGCACGCACGCACGCACGCACGCACGCACGCACGCACGCACGCACGCACGCACGCACGCACGCACGCACGCACGCACGCACGCACGCACACACACACACACACACACACACACACACACACACACACACACACACACACACCCCCACACACACACAAAGAATCAGCATATTAATCTCAACTCTGGTGATATGCTTCATGCCACAATGCAAGCTGGGAGCGAAGATTTAAATACTTTGTTGGCTCCCAGCATGCATTGCGGTATGAAGCATATCACCATTGTTGAGATTCATACACTGATTCTTGATGTCTGTGTGTGGCAACATACATTTTTTCCCCCTGTAATGTATTTTAAATTCAGATTGTCTGATCTGCTGCAACAAAGTTTTGCTGGTAAAATATTAAGGATCTTTATTGGTCAGAAGTAAGATTAGTGATTTATGAGTTTATGAGGCTGAAAACTTCACTGTAAAAATGTTTATGGTTGTACAACAACAAAAAATCTTAGTACCAATTCCCCCTAGCTTTTTTTTGTTGACTCAACTTGACATTATTTGTTTTCTGGAGAGATGCAACTATTCTGTAACAAATCTTCTGTAGTTGAGCCAATTCAAGACATGTTGTCCATTGGAAACAGAAGTTCTTAAGAATTAACAGGTTCAGATGTTGATGTTTTTATTTTTAAATCGTGTGGTCACCATTATGGGGATCAATGTCTCCTTTGGTTGGGCAGTTTGACTCTTTGTGTGAGTTTGTGGTCTTGGTAACAGTGTTTAGCAAAACATCATTTGTTGCTAAGAAAGAAACCAAGATGATCTAGTTTTCAGCCTCATAAACTCTAATACATCAATAATCTCATTTCTGACCAATTTTTTACAATATTTAATACTTTACCAACAAAACTTTGTTGCAGCAGATCAGACATTCTGAATTTAAAATACAATACGGCGGTGTGGGGGGGACATCAACAATCTCAACAATGGTGACATGCTTCATGCCGTAATGCATGCTGGGAGCCAACAATGTATTAAAATTATGGCTCCCAGCATGCATTGTGGCATGAAACATGTCACCATTTTTGATATTCATATGCTGATTCTTGATGTCTGTGTGTGTGTGTCTACAAAAAGTTCCTACAATGTATTTAAAAATCAAAATTCAGAATGACTGATCTGCTGCATAAAACTTTTGTTGGTAAATATAATATATTATTCACAAATAATGACTTTTGATCAGAAATACGAGTAGTGAACTTCTCCCCTTTATAATGCTGTTATCTAGATCACCTGATCATTGGTTACGGCTTTCTTTGCAACATATTAAGTGTTTTTTTAAACACTGTTACAAAGACCACAAACTCACATAACACCAAGAGTCAAACTGGCCAACCAAACGAAACACTAATCTCCATAATGGTGACCAAATATTTTCTATAAGAACATCTACATCTGAACCTGTTAATTCTTAAGAACTTCTGTTTCCAAAAGACACAACATGTTGAATTGGCTCAACTACAAGATTTGTTAAAGAATGTTTGCTTCTCTCCAGAAATTAAATAATAAAGTTAAGTCAACAAAAAAATTATTTTGTGTCACAGACGACTTATTTTCATTTTGTATAACTGTTATTAACAAAAGTTGAGTCAACAAGAAAAAGCTAGGGGGAATTAGCACCAAGATTTTTTTTTTTTTTGTACAAGATTTTTAGTGTGGATTTTTTCTGAACCAACAAAACAAAATCAGTCTTTTCAACTTTTTTCAAGTTGTGTTTTTTACGGTGTTGATCTTGGTTTCTTTCTTTCTTTGCAACAAATTATGTGTTTTGCAAAACACTATTACAAAGACCACAAACTCACACAAAGAGTCAAACTGCTCAACTAAAGGAAACACTGATCCCCATAACGGTGACCAAATGATTTAATATGACCAAAATATAAAAAAAATCAACATCTGAACCTGTTAATTCTTAAGAACTTCTGTTTCCAATGGACAACATGTCTTGAATTGGCTCAACTACAGAAGATTTGTTACAGAATAGTTGCATCTCTCCAGAGAACAAATGTTGACTCAACTAAACGTTTTTGTGTGTGTGTGTGTCACAGAAACCTTATTTTCAGTTTGTATAAAAGTTGAGTCAACAAGAAAAAGCTAGGGGGGAAGATTTTGTCTCAGAATTGTTCAAATATTTCACTTTTTTGGAAGCACTATAAAAGTGTTGAGTTCTGCCGTCCTTTGGTGAGACTCCCCTTTATTCTTAACTATTTCTGTCACATCACATTTCAGTAAAAATGAAACACTGAAAAAATTGACAAAGTTAGTGACGCCTTATATATTCTCAAACATCAGACTTCATACACAACAATAAGCATTTTTTCTTCAAAAGTGGTGTTTTACTGCCCGTTTGTCAACTATCCATCCATCCTATATATATACATATAGGGTATAAGGAAGGGGTCTCATATCATTCCATCAAATGTCTGGGCCTTCACTCGCCAAGAGCTCAGAAAGTCTCGTCTCAATCAACAACAAATCAAATTCAGTGCCATCTTTGATATTTACATGTTTTTGGACTGAAACGCTGCTATTCCAAGAAATTAAAAACAACAAAAACCATGATCTGTGGAAATGACAGTTGATCTGTGAGCTGTGGTGTTGCTGCTCTGAGATGGACATCTAGTGGACACTGAGTGCAACTGCAACACTAGATGCTCTTAAAGGGACAGTTCACACATTCTGTCATCATTGACTTCCATAGCATTTCTTCCCTTACAACTGTTTGATTGCCACCATTCTTTAAAATATCTTCTTGTGAGCATTTAGTAAATGAAAGAATTTACTTTTTTTTTTGAGGCACTGTCCCTTTAAAACCATTAAAACAAAGCTGCTTTAAAATCAGCGAAAACAGACATAAATCAAACTATTTGGCATTTTATTTCAGAACATGGATATATGAGGGAATTTTAAAAGTGTGAAATTATGATGATTTTATGCTCAACGCACATTTATGATTATTATTAGTGTTGAAAAGAGTTCATAATTCTGTGGAAACTGTGATATATTTGATTTTTTCAGGATTATTTGATGAATATAAAGTACAAAAGTACAGCATTTATTTAAAATGGAGTCTTGTGTAACATTATAAATGTCTTTACTGTCACTTCTGATCCATTTAATGCGTCCTTGATGAATAAAAAATATTAATTTCTATTAAAAAAAATGACCCTAAAATGTTGGGGAAATATATATATATATATATATTTTAATATAACATAACATAATATACTTAATATAATATAATAAAATAAATCAATATAACGTATTTAATTAATATATATATATATATATATATATATATATATATATATATAACATATAAAATACTTAATATAATATAACATAAAATAGAATTAATTATATATATATATATTAGGGATGCAACAATACAGTTAGTCCACGGTTCAATACATACCTCGGTTTTTAACCACGGTTTTCGGTTCGGTTCGGTTTTTTGTTATTCTATTCTTAGGCGACAGGAACAGCAAGAGGTTAAGTATAAAAAATACTATTTTTTATTGCAATACTCTTTCTTTATTTTACTTAAAAGAATTGAAAAACCTTACTTAAACTTAAAACTTTACTTAAAAAAAACCCTTGTACACATTCCTAGTGTATTGGATAATATAAATGTATATAAAGATTTACACTGGCAGCTCAGAGCTGTACAGCAGCATTTAAGTATGAAATTGAATGAATAAATGTAAAATTAAAACACTTCATAGACTTCACTATAAAATATACACTGATTCTTATTAAAGCTACTGTATTAAAGTTTTTCAGTCAAGAGCAGTGAGTGATTTTCTCTTTGTCTTGTGTTGTTGTATTATTAAAGGGATATTTCACTCAAAAATGAAAATTCTGTCATCGAGAAATGAAAACAGGTTATGAACAATATTAGATCATTTTAGAGGTGAACTGTCCCTTTAAGGACGGCGTGTTCACTATAGGCTGCGCCGCTGTCAATTAAAGACCTGCGCATCTAATATACAGACACACACGACTTTACTTTCACTTTAGACATAACCGACTGTGTTTATGTAAACCTTGTGTGTATTTGACAGTATTAGCGCAGTAAGACGACTTAGTCCAGTAATCACGTGTTTGACAGGCGTTTAGTGCGTGCGCTCAGGAAAGCGCATGATAAAACCGCGCACGCGAATGAGCCGGCAAGGCTTTAAAACACATGCAAATAATGAGCTTTGGTGATTGTGAATATCTATAGTGTTCAGTGAGTATAACTCTAACACTAACCTGTGATGTGAATGTATGTTGTGTTGTTCAGTATATTGGGACGGAGGCAAATGATAGAATGTGTCGAAAAATAATTAATTAAATGCGAAACCGAAACCGCAATTCACAGGCGCGTATTGAACCGTGAATGCCGTACCGAACGGTTCAATATTATATTGAGAATTGTGGCATCCCTAGTGTATATATATATATATTAGGGCTGTCAAAAGATTAATCGCGATTAATCGCATCCAAAATAAAAGTTTGTGTTTACATAATATATGTGTGTGTGTACTCTGTTAATTATAATTTATATATAAATACACAC
>JARQWZ010003675.1:20000-47500 GCA_033150135.1 Gobio occitaniae
ATTCTCTTCTCGATGCGCGTCTCTGAGATCCCGTCCTTCACCGTCTGCACAAACACAAGCAAACGTTACGCATCTGACTGGACTCTGACCTCCACTGACCCTCTGACCTCCACTGACCTTAGTGATATGTGTGGTGGTGCTGACCTTAGTGATGTGTGTGTGTGTGTGGTGGTGCTGACCTTAGTGATGTGTGTGTGTGTGGTGCTGACCTTAGTGATATGTGTGTTGGTGGTGCTGACCTTAGTGATGCGTGTGGTGGTGGTGCTGACCTTAGTGATATGTTTGTGTGTTGGTGGTGCTGACCTTAGTGATGTGTGTGGTGGTTGTGCTGACCTTAGTGATGTGTGTGGTGGTGGTGGTGCTGACCTTAGTGATGTGTGTGTAGTGATGTGTGTGGTGGTGGTGGTGCTGACCTTAGTGATGTGTGTGTAGTGATGTGTGTGGTGGTGGTGGTGCTGACCTTAGTGATGTGTGTGGAGGTGCTGACCTTAGTGATGTGTGTGGTGGTGGTGGTGGTGGTGGTGCTGACCTTAGTGATGTGTGTGGTGGTGGTGCTGACCTTAGTGATGTGTGTGGTGGTGGTGGTACTTACCTTAGTGATGTGTGTGGTGGTGGTGGTGCTGCTGACCTTAGTGATGTGTGTGGTGGTGGTGCTGACCTTAGTGATGTGTGTGGTGGTGGTGCTGACCTTAGTGATGTGTGTGGTGGTGGTGCTGACCTTAGTGATGTGTGTGGTGGTGGTGCTGACCTTAGTGATGTGTGTGTGGTGGTGGTGCTGACCTTAGTGATGTGTGTGTGTGTGTGTGGTGGTGCTGACCTTAGTGATGTGTGTGTGGTGGTGCTGACCTTAGTGATGTGTGTGGTGGTGGTGCTGACCTTAGTGATGTGTGTGGTGGTGGTGCTGACCTTAGTGATATGTTTGTGTGGTGGTGGTGCTGACCTTAGTGATGTGTGTGGTGGTGGTGCTGACCTTAGTGATGTGTATGTGGTGGTGGTGCTGACCTTAGTGATGTGTGTGTGTGTGGTGGTGCTGACCTTAGTGATGTGTGTGTGTGTGTGGTGGTGCTGACCTTAGTGATGTGTGTGTGGTGGTGGTGCTGACCTTAGTGATGTGTGTGTGGTGGTGGTGCTGACCTTAGTGATGTGTGTGTGTGTGTGTGGTGGTGCTGACCTTAGTGATGTGTGTGTGGTGGTGGTGCTGACCTTAGTGATGTGTGTGTGGTGGTGGTGCTGACCTTAGTGATGTGTGTGGTGGTGGTGCTGACCTTAGTGATGTGTATGTGGTGGTGGTGCCTTAGTGATGTGTGTGGTGGTGGTGCTGACCTTAGTGATGTGTGTGGTGGTGGTGGTGCTGACCTTAGTGATGTGTGTGGTGGTGGTGGTGCGGACCTTAGTGATGTGTGTGGTGGTGGTGCTGACCTTAGTGATGTGTGTGGTGGTGGTGGTGCTGACCTTAGTGATGTGTGTGTGGTGGTGGTGCTGACCTTAGTGATGTGTGTGGTGGTGGTGGTGCTGACCTTAGTGATGTGTGTGGTGGTGGTGCTGACCTTAGTGATGTGTGTGGTGGTGGTGGTGCTGACCTTAGTGATGTGTGTGGTGGTGGTGGTGCTGACCTTAGTGATGTGTGTGGTGGTGGTGCTGACCTTACTGATGTGTGTGGTGGTGGTGGTGCTGACCTTAGTGATGTGTGTGGTGGTGCTGACCTTAGTGATGTGTGTGGTGGTGGTGCTGACCTTAGTGATGAGTGTGGTGGTGGTGCTGACCTTAGTGATGTGTGTGGTGGTGGTGGTGCTGACCTTAGTGATGTGTGTGGTGGTGGTGGCGCTGACCTTAGTGATGTGTGTGGTGGTGGTGGTGCTGACCTTAGTGATGTGTGTGGTGGTGGTGGTGCTGACCTTAGTGATGTGTGTGGTGGTGGTGGTGCTGCTGACCTTAGTGATGTGTGTGGTGGTGGTGGTGCTGCTGACCTTAGTGATGTGTGTGGTGGTGGTGCTGACCTTAATGATGTGTGTGGTGGTGGTGCTGACCTTAGTGATGTGTGTGTGGTGGTGGTGCTGACCTTAGTGATGTGTGTGTGTGTGTGTGTGTGTGGTGCTGACCTTAGTGATGTGTGTGGTGGTGGTGCTGACCTTAGTGATGTGTGTGGTGGTGGTGCTGACCTTAGTGATGTGTGTTGACCTTAGTGATGTGTGTGGTGGTGGTGCTGACCTTAGTGATGTGTGTGTGGTGGTGGTGCTGACCTTAGTGATGTGTGTGGTGGTGGTGCTGACCTTAGTGATGTGTGTGGTGGTGGTGGTGGTGCTGACCTTAGTGATGTGTGTGGTGGTGGTGGTGCTGACCTTAGTGATGTGTGTGGTGGTGGTGGTGGTGCTGACCTTAGTGATGTGTGTGGTGGTGGTGGTGCTGACCTTAGTGATGTGTGTGTGGTGGTGGTGCTGACCTTAGTGATGTGTGTGGTGGTGGTGGTGCTGACCTTAGTGATGTGTGTGGTGGTGGTGGTGGTGCTGACCTTAGTGATGTGTGTGGTGGTGGTGCTGACCTTAGTGATGTGTGTGGTGGTGGTGCTGACCTTAGTGATGTGTGTGGTGGTGGTGCTGACCTTAGTGATATGTTTGTGTTGTGGTGGTGCTGACCTTAGTGATGTGTGTGGTGGTGGTGCTGACCTTAGTGATGTGTGTGTGGTGGTGGTGCTGACCTTAGTGATGTGTGTGTGGTGGTGGTGCTGACCTTAGTGATGTGTGTGTGTGTGTGTGGTGGTGCTGACCTTAGTGATGTGTGTGTGGTGGTGGTGCTGACCTTAGTGATGTGTGTGTGTGGTGGTGCTGACATTAGTGATGTGTGTGTGTGTGTGGTGGTGCTGACCTTAGTGATGTGTGTGTGGTAGTGGTGCTGACCTTAGTGATGTGTGTGTGGTGGTGGTGCTGACCTTAGTGATGTGTGTGGTGGTGGTGCTGACCTTAGTGATGTGTATGTGGTGGTGGTGCTGACCTTAGTGATGTGTGTGGTGGTGGTGCTGACCTTAGTGATGTGTGTGGTGGTGGTGGTGCTGACCTTAGTGATGTGTGTGGTGGTGGTGGTGCGGACCTTAGTGATGTGTGTGGTGGTGGTGCTGACCTTAGTGATGTGTGTGGTGGTGGTGGTGCTGACCTTAGTGATGTGTGTGTGGTGGTGGTGCTGACCTTAGTGATGTGTGTGGTGGTGGTGGTGCTGACCTTAGTGATGTGTGGTGGTGGTGGTGCTGACCTTAGTGATGTGTGTGGTGGTGGTGCTGACCTTACTGATGTGTGTGGTGGTGGTGGTGCTGACCTTAGTGATGTGTGTGGTGGTGCTGACCTTAGTGATGTGTGTGTTGGTGGTGGTGCTGACCTTAGTGATGTGTGTGGTGGTGGTGGTGCTGACCTTAGTGATGTGTGTGTGGTGGTGGTGCTGACCTTAGTGATGTGTGTGGTGGTGGTGCTGACCTTAGTGATGTGTGTGGTGGTGGTGCTGACCTTAGTGATGTGTGTGGTGGTGGTGGTGCTGACCTTAGTGATGTGTGTGGTGGTGGTGGTGCGGACCTTAGTGATGTGTGTGGTGGTGGTGCTGACCTTAGTGATGTGTGTGGTGGTGGTGGTGCTGACCTTAGTGATGTGTGTGTGGTGGTGGTGCTGACCTTAGTGATGTGTGTGGTGGTGGTGGTGCTGACCTTAGTGATGTGTGTGGTGGTGGTGCTGACCTTAGTGATGTGTGTGGTGGTGGTGCTGACCTTACTGATGTGTGTGGTGGTGGTGGTGGTGCTGACCTTAGTGATGTGTGTGGTGGTGCTGACCTTAGTGATGTGTGTGGTGGTGGTGGTGCTGACCTTAGTGATGTGTGTGGTGGAGGTGGTGCTGACCTTAGTGATGTGTGTGGTGGTGGTGGTGGTGCTGACCTTAGTGATGTGTGTGGTGGTGCTGACCTTAGTGATGTGTGTGGTGGTGCTGACCTTAGTGATGTGTGTGGTGGTGGTGCTGACCTTAGTGATGTGTGTGGTGGTGGTGGTGCTGACCTTAGTGATGTGTGTGGTGGTGGTGCTGACCTTAGTGATGTGTGTGGTGGTGGTGGTGCTGACCTTAGTGATGTGTTTGGTGGTGGTGGTGCTGACCTTAGTGATGTGTGTGGTGGTGGTGGTGCTGACCTTAGTGATGTGTGTGGTGGTGCTGACCTTAGTGATGTGTGTGGTGGTGGTGCTGACCTTAGTGATGTGTGTGGTGGTGGTGGTGCTGACCTTACTGATGTGTGTGGTGGTGGTGGTGCTGACCTTAGTGATGTGTGTGGTGGTGCTGACCTTAGTGATGTGTGTGGTGGTGGTGCTGACCTTAGTGATGAGTGTGGTGGTGGTGCTGACCTTAGTGATGTGTGTGGTGGTGGTGGTGCTGACCTTAGTGATGTGTGTGGTGGTGCTGACCTTAGTGATGTGTGTGTGGTGGTGGTGCTGACCTTAGTGATGTGTGTGTGGTGGTGGTGCTGACCTTAGTGATGTGTGTGGTGGTGGTGCTGACCTTAGTGATGTGTGTGGTGGTGGTGGTGCTGACCTTAGTGATGTGTGTGGTGGTGCTGACCTTAGTGATGTGTGTGGTGGTGGTGGTGCTGACCTTAGTGATGAGTGTGGTGGTGGTGGTGCTGACCTTAGTGATGTGTGTGGTGGTGGTGGTGCTGACCTTAGTGATGTGTGTGGTGGTGGTGGTGCTGACCTTAGTGATGTGTGTGTGGTGGTGGTGCTGACCTTAGTGATGTGTGTGGTGGTGGTGCTGACCTTAGTGATGTGTGTGGTGGTGGTGCTGACCTTAGTGATGTGTGTGGTGGTGGTGCTAACCTTAGTGATGTGTGTGGTGGTGGTGCTGACCTTAGTGATGTGTGTGGTGGTGCTGACCTTAGTGATGTGTGTGGTGGTGGTGGTGCTGACCTTAGTGATGTGTGTGGTGGTGGTGGTGCTGACCTTAGTGATGTGTGTGGTGGTGGTGGTGCTGACCTTAGTGATGTGTGTGGTGGTGGTGGTGCTGACCTTAGTGATGTGTGTGTGGTGGTGGTGCGGACCTTAGTGATGTGTGTGTGTGTGGTGGTGCTGACCTTAGTGATGTGTGTGGTGGTGGTGGTGCTGACCTTAGTGATGTGTGTGGTGGTGCTGACCTTAGTGATGTGTGTGTGGTGGTGGTGCTGACCTTAGTGATGTGTGTGTGGTGGTGGTGCTGACCTTAGTGATGTGTGTGGTGGTGGTGCTGACCTTAGTGATGTGTGTGGTGGTGGTGGTGCTGACCTTAGTGATGTATGTGTGTGGTGGTGCTGACCTTAGTGATGTGCGTGGTGGTGGTGGTGCTGACCTTAGTGATGAGTGTGGTGGTGGTGGTGCTGACCTTAGTGATGTGTGTGGTGGTGGTGGTGCTGACCTTAGTGATGTGTGTGGTGGTGGTGGTGCTGACCTTAGTGATGTGTGTGTGGTGGTGGTGCTGACCTTAGTGATGTGTGTGGTGGTGGTGCTGACCTTAGTGATGTGTGTGGTGGTGGTGCTGACCTTAGTGATGTGTGTGGTGGTGGTGCTAACCTTAGTGATGTGTGTGGTGGTGGTGCTGACCTTAGTGATGTGTGTGGTGGTGGTGCTGACCTTAGTGATGTGTGTGGTGGTGGTGGTGCTGACCTTAGTGATGTGTGTGGTGGTGGTGGTGCTGACCTTAGTGATGTGTGTGTGGTGGTGGTGCTGAACTTAGTGATGTGTGTGTGTGTGGTGGTGCTGACCTTAGTGATGTGTGTGGTGGTGGTGGTGCTGTTCTTCTCCGATGTGATGGTCTGAGCGCTCATGAGGACGCCTGGGTCCGAGTCGCCATTGGCGTCCACCTTCAGAAACACAGAGACGCGTTACAAAGACTGAACATACACACACACACACACACACACACACACACACACACACACACACACACACACACAGGAGAGTGTGTTACCTCAGAAGACTCGTACGTGATGGTCAAACACACACACACACACTCACACTCACACTCACACAAATACACACACACACACACACACACAGGAGAGTGTGTTACCTCAGAAGACTCGTATGTGATGGTCAAACACACACACACACACCACACACACACACACACACACACACACACACACACACACACACACACACACACACACACACACACACACACACACACACACACACACACACACACACACACACACACACACACACACACACACACAGGAGAGTGTGTTACCTCAGAAGACTCGTACGTGATGGTCAAACACACACATACACACACACACACACACACACACACACACACACACACACACACAGGAGAGTGTGTTACCTCAGAAGACTCGTATGTGATGGTCAAACACACACACACACACACACACACACAGGAGAGTGTGTTACCTCAGAAGACTCGTACGTGATGGTCAAACACACACACACACACACACACACACACACACACACACACACACACACAGGAGAGTGTGTTACCTCAGAAGACTCGTATGTGATGGTCAAACACACACACACACACACACACACACACACACACACACACACACACACACACACACACACACACACACACACACAGGAGAGTGTGTTACCTCAGAAGACTCGTATGTGATGGTCAAACACACACACACACACACACACACACAAACACACACACACACACACACACACAGGAGAGTGTGTTACCTCAGAAGACTCGTTTGTGATGGTCAAACACACACACACACACACACACACACACACACACACACACAGGAGAGTGTGTTACCTCAGAAGACTCGTATGTGATGGTCAAACACACACACACACACACACACACACACAGGAGAGTGTGTTACCTCAGAAGACTCGTATGTGATGGTCAAACACACACACACAAACAGGAGAGTGTGTTACCTCAGAAGACTCGTATGTGATGGTCAAACACACACACACACACGAGAGTGTGTTACCTCAGAAGACTCGTATGTGATGGTCAAACACACACACACACACACACACACACACACACAGGAGAGTGTGTTACCTCAGAAGACTCGTATGTGATGGTCAAACACACACACACACACACACACACACACAGGAGAGTGTGTTACCTCAGAAGACTCGTATGTGATGGTCAAACACACACACACACACACACACACACACACACACACACACACACACACACACACACAGGAGAGTGTGTTACCTCAGAAGACTCGTATGTGATGGTCAAACACACACACACACACACACACACACACACACACACAGGAGAGTGTGTTACCTCAGAAGACTCGTATGTGATGGTCAAACACACACACACACACACACACACACACACACACACACAGGAGAGTGTGTTACCTCAGAAGACTCGTATGTGATGGTCAAACACACACACACACACACACACACACACACACAGGAGAGTGTGTTACCTCAGAAGACTCGTATGTGATGGTCAAACACACACACACACACACACACACACAGGAGAGTGTGTTACCTCAGAAGACTCGTATGTGATGGTCAAACACACACACACACACACACACACACACACACACACACACACAGGAGAGTGTGTTACCTCAGAAGACTCGTATGTGATGGTCAAACACACACACACACACACACACACACAGGAGAGTGTGTTACCTCAGAAGACTCGTATGTGATGGTCAAACACACACACACACACACACACACACACACACACACACACACACACACACAGGAGAGTGTGTTACCTCAGAAGACTCGTATGTGATGGTCAAACACACACACACACACACACACACACACACACACACACACACACACACACACACACAGGAGAGTGTGTTACCTCAGAAGACTCGTATGTGATGGTCTTGGTCTCAGTGTGAACCACGGGGACGTCTTGAACCGGTTCCTCCGCCTGCTGATTCACAAACAGAGAAACCGTTGCAAAACCACAACATCAGTCAATCACAGCAAACACTACAGGAGTCCAGACATGCTCCAGAGCAACAGTGTGTGTTATAACAGCATCTGTGATCGAGAGCAACAGTGTGTGTTATAACAGCATCTGTGATCGAGAGCAACAGTGTGTGTTATAACAGCATCTGTGATCGAGAGCAACAGTGTGTGTTATAACAGCATCTGTGATCGTGCATTAATGTGCTCAAACGCTTCCAGTCGTACAGCGAGGCGAACGAGAGGACGTCCATCGTTAGTCAGTGCGCAGACACACACGGGATCCTGATGCATTCTGGGATTGGTTACCTCTCCTGTGTGCTCATGCTCTATTTCCCGTGGAGCCGCGCCCTGTTCCTCATGAGGTCCAGAAGCCAGCTCACTCTCCTCATCTACACTGGTTTCTGTGGTTCGAGACCTCGACTGCTCGTCTGCTTGGGACGGATCGGCTTCATCTTTAAGGTTCTCTTGAGGTTGGTCTTCCGTCTGCTCCATTGACCAATCAGGCGGCTTATAAAGTGGGAATTCTGCATCATATTGAGTCTCCGAGTTCATGGACTCGTCCTCTTCATTAAAGAACAAGAGCTGAGAATGATTAAGCGTTTCTCCAAATGCTCCAAAACTCTCAATACTGTTGTGGAACATCATCTCCCTCTCCAACATCAGCTTCTCCTCCTCTTGGGCTTCTGAGGTGGCTTCTTCCATTGCATTTTCCCTGATTTCTTCAACCTCAATACTTTGGTGTCTCGGATCCCAGATTTGTAGCAAGTCTTCATCTTCTTCAGGGCACATTACTTCTTGGGTTCCAGCAGGAATCTCTTGGGTTTCTGAACTGGTTTCTTCTTCTCCAGATGGACTTTCCATTGCAGATTCCTTGATTTCTTCTTCAACCTCAATACTTTGGTTTTTCAGATCCCAGATTTGGAGCAAGTCTTCATCTTCTTCAGGGCACATTACTTCTTGGGTTCCAGCAGGAATCTCTTGGGTTTCTGAACTGGTTTCTTCTTCTCCAGATGGACTTTCCATTGCAGATTCCTTGATTTCTTCTTCAACCTCAATACTTTGGTTTTTCAGATCCCAGATTTGGAGCAAGTCTTCATCTTCTTCATAGCAAATGCCTTCTGGGTTTCCAGTAGGAATCTCTTGGGTTTCTGAACTGGTTTCTTTTTCTCCAGAAGGACTTTCCATTGGAGTTTCCTTGTTTTCTTCTTCAATTTCAATACCTTTGCATTTTGGATCCCAGATTTGGAGCAAATCTTCTTCATGGAAAATGACTTCTTGGGTTCCAGCAGGAATCTCTTGGGTTTCTGAAGTGGCTTCTTTCATTGCAGTTTCCTTGATTTCTTCTTCATCCTCAATACTTTGGTTTTTCAGATCCCAGAATTGGAGCAAATCATAATCTTCTTCATGGAACATCGCTTCTTGGATTCCAGCAGGAATCTCTTGGGTTTCTGAACTGGTTTTTTCATCTCCAGATGGAGTTTCCATTGGAATTTCCATGCTTTTGTCTTCAACTTCAATAACTTGGCGTTTCGGATCCCAGATTTGGGGCAAATCTCCTTCTTCGTAGCAAATGACTTCTTGGGTTCCAGCAGGAATCTCTTGGGTTTCTGAGGTGGCTTCCTCCATTGAAGATTCCTTGATTTCTTCTTCATTCTCATTACTTAGGCGATTCAGATCCCAGATTTGGAGCAAATCTTCATCTTCTTCATGGAACATGACTTCTTGGTTTCCAGGAGGAATCTTTTGGGTTTCTGAACAGGTTTCTTCTCCTCCAGATGGACTTTCCATTGGAGTTTCCTTGTTTTTGTCTTCAACCTCAATACTTTGGTTTTTTGGATCCCAGATTTGGAGCAAATCATCTTCATGGAAAATGACTTCTTGGGTTCCAATAGGAATCTCTTGGGTTTCTGAGGTGGTTTCCTCCATTGCAGTTTCCTTGTTTTCTTCTTCAACTTCAATACCTTTGCATTTCGGATCCCAGATTTGGGGCAAATCTCCTTCTTCGTAGCAAATGACTTCTTGGGTTCCAGCAGGAATCTCTTGGGTTTCTGAAGTGGCTTCTTTCATTGCAGATTCCTTGATTTCTTCTTCATCCTCAATACTTTGGTTTTTCAGATCCCAGAATTGGAGCAAATCATAATCTTCTTCATGGAACATCGCTTCTTGGATTCCAGCAGGAATCTCTTGGGTTTCTGAACTGGTTTTTTCATCTCCAGATGGAGTTTCCATTGGAATTTCCATGCTTTTGTCTTCAACTTCAATAACTTGGCGTTTCGGATCCCAGATTTGGGGCAAATCTCCTTCTTCGTAGCAAATGACTTCTTGGGTTCCAGCAGGAATCTCTTGGGTTTCTGAGGTGGCTTCCTCCATTGAAGATTCCTTGATTTCTTCTTCATTCTCATTACTTAGGCGATTCAGATCCCAGATTTGGAGCAAATCTTCATCTTCTTCATGGAACATGACTTCTTGGTTTCCAGGAGGAATCTTTTGGGTTTCTGAACAGGTTTCTTCTCCTCCAGATGGACTTTCCATTGGAGTTTCCTTGTTTTTGTCTTCAACCTCAATACTTTGGTTTTTTGGATCCCAGATTTGGAGCAAATCATCTTCATGGAAAATGACTTCTTGGGTTCCAATAGGAATCTCTTGGGTTTCTGAGGTGGTTTCCTCCATTGCAGTTTCCTTGTTTTCTTCTTCAACTTCAATACCTTTGCATTTCGGATCCCAGATTTGGGGCAAATCTCCTTCTTCGTAGCAAATGACTTCTTGGGTTCCAGCAGGAATCTCTTGGGTTTCTGAGGTGGTTTCCTCCATTGCAGTTTCCTTGTTTTCTTCTTCAACTTCAATACCTTTGCATTTCGGATCCCAGATTTGGGGCAAATCTCCTTCTTCGTAGCAAATTACTTCTTGGGTTCCAGCAGGAATCTCTTGGGTTTCTGAGGTGGCTTCCTCCATTGAAGATTCCTTGATTTCTTCTTCATTCTCATTACTTAGGCGATTCAGATCCCAGATTTGGAGCAAATCTTCATCTTCTTCATGGAACATGACTTCTTGGTTTCCAGGAGGAATCTTTTGGGTTTCTGAACAGGTTTCTTCTCCTCCAGATGGACTTTCCATTGGAGTTTCCTTGTTTTTGTCTTCAACCTCAATACTTTGGTTTTTTGGATCCCAGATTTGGAGCAAATCATCTTCATGGAAAATGACTTCTTGGGTTCCAATAGGAATCTCTTGGGTTTCTGAGGTGGTTTCCTCCATTGCAGTTTCCTTGTTTTCTTCTTCAACTTCAATACCTTTGCATTTCGGATCCCAGATTTGGGGCAAATCTCCTTCTTCGTAGCAAATGACTTCTTGGGTTCCAGCAGGAATCTCTTGGGTTTCTGAAGTGGCTTCTTTCATTGCAGATTCCTTGATTTCTTCTTCATCCTCAATACTTTGGTTTTTCAGATCCCAGAATTGGAGCAAATCGTAATCTTCTTCATGGAACATCGCTTCTTGGATTCCAGCAGGAATCTCTTGGGTTTCTGAACTGGTTTTTTCATCTCCAGATGGAGTTTCCATTGGAATTTCCATGCTTTTGTCTTCAACTTCAATAACTTGGCGTTTCGGATCCCAGATTTGGGGCAAATCTCCTTCTTCGTAGCAAATGACTTCTTGGGTTCCAGGAGGAATCTTTTGGGTTTCTGAACAGGTTTCTTCTCCTCCAGATGGAGTTTCCATTGCAGTGTCCTTATTTGCATCTTCAACTTCAATACTTTGGTGTTTTGGATCCCAGATGTGGAGCAAATGATCATGGCAGCTTCTGCTGTCCAAAGCTTCACCTTCCAGAATGGCACCTTTTGAAGGCAATGAAGAGCGTCTCCTCATCGTGATGGCCTCATTCAGGGCCTTCATATACTTCTCTTTTTCCCCAGCAGAGGGAGTTTGTACCTGCGTCTCACAGCACACCTCCACCTGTGGAGCAACTGAACTCTGGGACAAAAACGGCACACCTTACGTCACTGTCAGTGTTTATTACAGAGCAAAACCACTTGCCACAATGAGCTCTGCCACAAAAGTGACCCCAGAGTTAACAACAAAGTGTGTGTTTGCAGCATAAAAGCTGTTGTCTCTCAGATTCGAGTCCTTTGGTCACAATTCTTTCTCTCACTCATTCCTCTACTGTCCTACAATGATGAACTACTCACTGGAGAGCAAGCAGGAAACATTAAAACAAGCAATATTACTGTGATGTGAACTCTCTCACGTCAAATGAGTTAATCCGCCTATTGATCTGTGAGATTTACAATACCAGCATGTGAATCTAAGCTGCTGTATCTGATGGACAACCGCTCTGTGTTTGTCTGGCTTGTCTTCACTAGATTCCTATAATCCCGTTTATTTTGATTCCAGATCTGAATGTCTGTCCTTAGGCCGTGAGATAAACGACCCTTGTGTGTTTTTGTTTTGCAATTCAGTGTCTCGAAGCTGCTAATTCAAGCTAAAGCTCCATTTGTAGATTTACCGAAGGTCTTAAAAGAGTCAAGGCTCTAAATCAACCCCTAATGGATCATTTATAAAAACACTGAAGATCAAAATAAACCAGAAGAAGCAGATGCTCTTTAAGAATAGAGTTTTGTGGATTTAAAGCAATGCAGTCGATCCAACAGATAGGACCAAAGATACACAGGATTCACCTGTGAAACACACAATGGTTTAGCAGATCTAAAGCTCATTTTATTAATCTCCGAGACAGTTTCCCAGACAGATTAAACAAATCCCGATGGCATCTCAGTCAGACGGATTGTCCTCTGAAAATCCCTTTGAGACTGAAGACTGCGATAAACCCGAACACGCAGAGGGCTTCATAAAACACGCTCTAGGAAACATGTTGACTGTGAAGGAGGGTTTACAGATTATGGCAAAAATTGGATTCTTGCAGGAGTTCCCACGATTGTCTGGCACTGCGGTAAATAAGCTTCACAAGATCAAGTTTGACTAAATCACTGTATATCAGAACCGTTTCCAAAGAGAAACAAGGAGGTTGGAATTCTTAAATCAAAATGCATTTACTGGAGAAGAAATATGACCCACGTATTCTCTTGAATGAATCAAATACACCGCCTTAAATGCACGATATAGTAAACCGTAACGTCTAACCTCAACAGCGTGATCTGGCTTTTCTTCAACATCTTCAGGTTCGGCTTTATCCTCCTCTGACACCTACAGAGACAGAGACAGACGATTAACATCAGGATAGTTTCATTAGTTAAACGTATGAGAGGTTGGTGGAGTGAAATGGCTCTTGTAAAGCACAGAATGAGTGATCATGCAGGAATAATCATCAGTGACGTTAAACCAAAAAACGAAAACACACACAGGATGGATGACTTTGTTGCTTCAAACCAAATCCCAAAAAATAATTTAACTCTGCTTAGGAAACTAAGAAAGGCCTCTAATCCGACATTTATGGGTTAAACCACTTAATCCATTACGAGTCAATCGAAGCTTAACACACAACCAGGTTGACGAGTCGAGTTAGTCCTCCAAACACTGTGAAATAAAAGAGCTCAGTTATTCTAGTAGTAGTAGAATTGTTCATGAGAGTTGCATGAATACAAAAAAAAAGTAAAAAATAAAAACGGCCCAAGCATCACAGAGGAAGAATGAGGAGCTAAAAATAATCAACCAACTGCAAAAATTATTAAAGACATTTTGAGGCAAAATGGTTGAAAGTCCATAAATACAATCACTTGTAACGTTTGACCAATAGGTGGCGCTGACACCAAATTGATCTGGTGTGGTCAGTGTTGGGTGACAATTTTTTTTCTGGGAGATTTTTGGTCGAACTGTTCAGAAGTTATAAGCAAAAAAACAACAAAAATAATAATTTCAATATCTCCTGGCCACTAGGTGGCACTGTGTCAAAAGTGAACATGTGCCCTCAGGTCATGGTTGTCATAGCACACACCAAGTTTGGTCCAAATATGCTAAAGCGTTGCGGAGATATAGCCTCACGTCCATTTTGGCGTGTTTGTCAAATTTGTTCTAATGTTAAACGATTTGATGAATTGACTTAAATTCCATGTTTGTTTTTTTTGTCAGGAAGTTCTGAGGATAATCGGATTACATTTTCATATAAATCAGAGCAATGGTCTAGGAGGAGTTCGAAAAAGTAGGTTTTTAAAGAAAATCAAAATGGCGGACAGGAAGTTTGCCCGACTATGGCAATATTGGTATCCATGTTCTCGGCATGACACAAGGGATCTAATAAGATTAGATCTAACTAAACTATTAGCATTTTTTAAATTTTCAATATAATTACTGACCACAAGGGGGCACAGCCCTGAAACTGAGTACCTTCAGGCCATGGTGTCGATGACACTTACCGAGTTTCCTAACGATATGCCAATGCGTTAGTAAAATATAGCATTTTACAATAAAATGGCCAATATGGGAAAATTTGGTATTGTTTGACTTGCTATACTAAATCTAAAGAGATCAAACCGTTCAGAAGTTATGAACAAAATTTGACATTTTCCATATCTCCTGACCACTAGGTGGCACTGTACCGAAACTGAGCAGGTAACCTCAGGTCATGGTTGTCATAACACACACCAAGTTTGGTCCGAATACACTAAAGCGTTGCAGAGATATAGCCTCAAGTTAATTTTGACGTGCTCTTCGCCAAATTTGTTTGCGCGTTATTAAAGAACGGTTTGACGAATCAGCTTGATTTACATGTTTCTTTTGTCGCCATGGTCTGAAGATGATCTGAGCCAATTTTAGTGAAAAATTGAGTTCGAAAAAAACCTCAAAATGCCGTAAAAATGTTCATGACGTCTTCAATTTTGCTTCTAGCCCTTACGGTTCAAAAGTTATTAGCATAAATGAAAGTGAAATTTTGGACAGCAGGTGGCGATAGAGGGATTGAGTTAGAGACTCTAAAATTGGTGTGTTTGATGTTCAGACTGTCCTCTATCTGTGTGCCAAATTTCACAACCTTTTACCATACGGTTCTACGGGAAGAAGAGGTAGAGGAAGAAGATTAATGAATGCAATATGTGCCTACTCACTTTTGTCGATTACTAAAATATGTGATATTGAAAAAAGACGCAAACCAAGTGTCCCAAGTTAAATTTGTCGAGCTTTTCTATTTCTGTTGTTAATAGACATTAGTGTCACTCCAACCGCACACGTCTTACTTCCTGCGAGCACACGAGGGGTTTAACCGGCGAAGGCCCGTCCAGTCGAGCACAGAGACGAGGGGACGAGGACAGTCTCCTGTCCCACTCATTCCCACCAGATGCTTCGCAACGCATCTCCAGAAACGCCCTCTTCAGCTCACTGACGCTCAGATGATGCTGCATTAGCCCTGTGGGCATGTCTGTCACCTGACCCACCAATCACAGCACAGGGAAAGATCAGATGGGGGCGGGGCAATGCACAGATCTCAAACAAATGTCATCGCTGCGTCCCAAATCGAATACTTCCCTACTATAACGTACGAGCCAATAGAGTAGCATGTCGGAATTCATCGTTAGGCGAAAAGTACGTACAACTTCCAGCGAAGCTTTACTATCCAATGAGGCGATTTCGGACACAGCGACTGACTTTTCTTTGGAAGCTCGTTTACGCCACGGAATTTTAAGAAGGTGGTAATTGCGACTTTTTATCCCACAATTCTGAGTTCATATAAAAGTCGGTTTTGTGAGATATAAACTTGCAAGTGCAAGAAAAGTGCAGAAATGTGACAAAGTCGCAATTACCAAGTTAATTTGTTTATTCCGTGACGGAAACAAGCTCCCATACTCTTCATTGCTCAAGGCTTCCGGTTGAATTAAGCCCAAAGTATACTTCGGTTTGTACGCAAATGCATAACGCAAATTCCGTCACCAGAGTAGAACACACATCGCACATGCACATTGAATGGGCAAATAGTGTTAGTTTAGTGAGCAATTTTTTTATTTAGTCTCATGCTGTGTTCACACCGAACATGAATAGAGCGTCAAATTCGAATCTATCGCGTCTAGTTTGACGCTTGAACATTTTGAATCCATTCGCACGTCCACGACGAATTGGACGCGTGTATAAATCGAGCAGAATAGACGCACGTTCAAGGCGCTCCAGGAGCTTTCAGCTATGTTTATAAAACACAACCATGCCTCCTTTCGTTTACATTTAAAAATCAAATAATAAACATTAAAGGGATAGTTCACGCAAAAATGAAAATTAGCCCGTGATTTACTCACCCTCAAGTCATCCTAGGTGTATGACATTCTTCTTTCAGATGAATAAAATCGGGAGTTATATTACAAAAGCCCAGGCTAATCCAAGCGTTATTATAGCAGTAATAGTTGCTCTGTTTTTGAAGTCCATAAAAAGTGTATCTGTCCGTCATATAACTGCTCCACGCGGCTCTGGGGTGTTAATAAAGGCCTTCTGAAGCGAATCGACGCGTTTGTGTAAGAAAAATATCCATATTTAAAACTTTATAAAGTACACTTTCCCTGTTCAATTTATGGAAAAATAGTTGAAAGTTCCTCTGCCGATCAAAAGACTAACGCCACCAGGTCCGCTCGTCATGACGTCACGAACACATCTTGAGTTTCACTTTCAACATTCAACACTTTTCCATGGAAGGCGGTCGGCTGGAACTTTGCAAAATTAGGTAAAACACCAGGTAGAAAACGTGTTCTTTTAACAGAAAAGCTCTGATTGGGGATTTATCTTATTGACATCTGGCAACCGTAAACATGAAAGCTCACAGCAGCTTAAAAACAAGCCTGTCCTGTTTTGTATCTTTTTATTTCACAAAAACAAAAAGGGATTTTGGTCAAGTTTTTGCATTTTAAAAACATTTTAGTCTCATCTTTCCCGTCAATGATATTCATGTTTAATGACATCGTTTCGTCTCAGTCAATGAGAAAAAGATCAATGAACATTTTTTGTCATAGATTTCGCTAACAATCAGGGTCGCCAGATTGCACAAATTAAGTAAAACACTGGGTAGTAAACGTGATTTTGGTCAAGTTTTAATTTTTTAAAACTCAATTTTAGTCTCATCTTTTTCGTTACTTGCAATTATCGTTTAATGACGTTGGTGTCACCTCGTCATCTCAAGGTCGTCAACGAACATTTTTCGTAATAGATTTCGCTAACAATCAAGGTTGCCAGATTGCACTTATTAAGTAAAACACCAGGTAGAAAACGTGTTCTTTTAACAGAAAAGCTCTGATTGGGGATTTTATATTCTTGACATCTGTGTTTTTGTCAAAAGGAGACAAAACATTAAAGTGATTTTGGTCAAGTTTTTGTATTTTAACTACATTTTAGTCTCGTCTTTTCCCGTCAATGATATTGCATGTTGATATAGTCGCAGCTAACGTTTAATGACATTGTTTCAGTCATGGGGAAAAAAAAGATCACCAACGAACGTTCTCCGTCACAGATTTCGCTAGCAACCATGGTTGCCAGATTGCAAAAAATATGTAAAACTCCGGGTGATTTTGGTCGATTAACCATTTAAATCTCGTCTTTTTCGTTACTTGCAATTGTCGTTTAATGACGTTGGTGTCGCCTCAACAAACATTTTATCGTCATAGATTTTGCGAACGAAATTGACACTAGTGGCAACACTAACCCGGTCGTTGTTTTACAGTAGAAAATGAAACGAACAACAACAAAATACAGCAAGAACAACAAACGCACGCACTGACAAGTGTGAGACGCAACTTTAGTTTAACAGAATACAGTAATTTTTATCGGCCATAAATTCTGGAGAGAAATAGCGCAGACACAAGACAAAGATGAAACTTCCTAGAGCGATCAAACGGAGCAAAGGCTATGCGATGTGGGATATAGTATACTTTGGGCTTTATTGACTTTCAACATTCAACACTTTTCCACGGAAGGCGATCAGCTGGAACTTTACTTGATAAAGTTTTAAATATGGATATTGTTCTTATCTTCGCGTGGAGCACGTTATTCGATGGACAGATGTATACAACTACACAAACACCAGATCACATGTTCAGAGAGGAGCTCTCTTTATAAACAAACCACAGATTTGAGCTTTAAACAACTACATTATCGCCTGGAATAGTCTTAAAGCTACATTTTGTGACACAATAATAGTAGTATTTTTAAATTATGCAGGTTTTCTCATCACGTCACTTCACCACAGCAGGCTCCTGATTGGTTAACCCGGCTCGAATAGACGGCAAAGTTCAGATTATTCAACTCGGGCGTCAGACGTTCATGCACACGATTAAACGGAGCAAAGCCGATGCGATGTGGGATATAGTATACTTTGGGCTTTATTGACGTACGTGTTAAACACAAAGATACGTTTGTGTAATTTGTAAATGTCAAATATTTTAATTCATGCAAGGGCTTGAAACACTGAGAAGAATCACGTGCTGTTAGGACTGACTAAAGTTATGGACCGGCTCATATGATCATAACCCATAATAACACACGCCTCCTCATGCTTCACAAACCTCCAACATGAGATTACTGTGCTTGACAAACACATTCTCTCCTCTGATCCGCTTTATGAAACTATACTAGAGAAAGAGGAGGGAAAGAAAAGGCTTTCAGCAACAGGGAAACAAGTACAAGCAAACGTGTGGAGATGAGACTGAGCTGATGGAGGACGGGAGGAGGTTTGATGCGGTTCAAACCTCCTCAAACCGGTTTCTGGATCTCTCAATACCTGCGTCCTCAGGTCAGAGTCGTCCTCAAAGTCTGACTGCGGTGAGTGTGGGTGGGAGAGACACACATTATAAACATCCATTTCTCAAGCAGCACATGAAGAGTAAACCTGCGCTGAAGACCATCACCTCAGTCGCCGAGGAGTCGTCGTCGTCGCAAGCGAAGTCCGTCTGCTCGCTGTCCGTCTGATTGGCCGAAGAGCGGATCGCAGCGATAAAGGAAAAACATCCACATCAGATGATCCTTCATGAAGGAATGATGGGATGCACAACAGATGAACCCGACGCTGATGTGAGGAAACGCATCCACAGATGGAGGTTTGATGATCAAACACGGGGTAAGATGAGCCACACGCCATCCAGACACCAGCTGTACTATAACATGCACTTTACACAGATGTAACGCGCTGTGGTGTTTTCATGTTAAAATATTGATTTCCCGCATTTTTTCAAACCGCTCCCGAATCGGCGCTAATTCTAAACCGAAAGTAAAATGAGCACGGCCGTGTTTTCAGTTCATGCCTATGGAAGCTTAACTTTCATAGTGGTCGACCGTTATATAGCCGCATTTTTTAAATATCAGCATCAGCTGATACGTTTTTCTGATTGGTCGATGTGTTAGATTTAGAAGCAGGACTTTTATTTTGACGGTTGGCGCTGAATACGCCTGATCACACTGCGCTCGCATTAGGTATTACCTAATAAACCATCATCAATGAGATTAGTAATTTATTATAAATCTCAATATTAATAAAAAAATACCCATATGACTGGTTTTGTGGTCCAGGGTCACATATAGACCTGTTAAACAAACAAATCTTTGATTTTCTTTTAATTTACTTTCATATTGATTAAATATTAAATTAAATTAAATTAATCGGCCATCAAAAAACCAATATTGGTCGACCTCTGGTCATGTGACACTGAAGACTGGAGTAATGACGATAAATTCAGCTTTGATCACAGGAATAAATTATATTTTAAAGTATATTAAACTAATTATTTTTAAATTGTAATAATATTTCACAATATTACAGTTTTTTTTCTATATTTTTGATCAAATAAATGCAGCCTTTATGAGCATAAGACTTATGCTAAAATAGTAATATTTTCAAACTTTTGACCGGGACTATACATAGATTTATAATAATAATATTATATATATATATATATATATATATATATATACATATACACACACACACACATATTAGTGCTGTGAAACTATGAAACTATTTAAATCACATTGTTTCTGTAATTAATCGCGAATAAAAACATCTGCGTTTTTAATATTTTTATATTGTAATAATTTCACAGTTACTCTGCAAATTAATGTAAAAAGTTAAAGACAATATATGTGAAATATTTGTTGTAATGGCATGATTTTATGATGTCTGTATGAAACATTAATGATAGACATTTAACATTACTTCACATGAAAAACATAAAAACATGACAATACAACACATATTTAAAATATACTGTCTTTAAATTGTTTCTACATTAATTTGGAGAGTAACTGAAATTATTACAATATCAAAATATTAAAAATTTAAAATATTAAAAACTTAAAATATTAAAAACTTAAAATTTGAAAACATAAAATATGAAAAACTTAAAATATGAAAATATGAAAATATTAAAAACTTAAATATTAAAAACATAAAATATTGAAAACTTAAAATATCAAAAACATAAAATATTAAAAACATAAAATATTAAAAACGTAAAATATTAATTAATATTAAAATATTAAAAATATTAAATATTAAAAACATAAAATATTAAAAATGTTAAATATTAAAAACGTAAAATTTGAAAAACAAAATATTAAAAACTTAAAATATAAAAGAAATTAAATTATTAAAAACTTAAATATTAAAAACATAAAATATTGAAAACTTAAAATATTAAAAACATAAAATATTAAACTTAAAATGTTAAAAACATAATATTAAAAATGTAAAATATTAAAAACTTAAAATGTTAAAAACATAAAATATTAAAAACTTAAAATGTTAAAAACATAAAATATTAAAAACTTAAAATATTAAAAACTTAAAATATTAAAAACATAAAATAATAAAAACATAAAATATTAAAAACTTGCGATTAATTACAGCAAAAATGCGATTAATTCGTTTTTTTTATCGATTCCCAGCACTAATATATATATATACATATATATATATATATATATATATATATATATATATATATATATATATATATATATAGTTATATAGATATATATAAATAAATAAATAAAGGTGCCACGGGAAGTGTGCGATGCAAACACTAACGATGACAATAATTCCACGCAATGTCACGGATGAGTCGGGACAGATGACACACACACACACACACACACACACACAAACCTCGTCGTCTGACGTGTCCTGGAAGCCCTGCGCGAGCGACGAGCCGAGCGACGCCGCCTTGGGCTCCAGGTAACAGAGACACAGCGCCAGCGGGAAGGACAGCGTGAGGGCGTACGGCACGGAGAACGACGTGGACAGCAGGAAGAAGAAGATGAACAGGAAGCAGGGGATGAGCGAGGGCGACTTGATGGGCATGAAGTGGTGCAGACTCTCGGGCAGGAAGCGCAGCTCGGTGAGGTCGGGGAAGGTCAGGTACCCGTCGTCGTCCAGCAGCGAGGACAGGTCGGGCAGGTGCAGGGAGAAGGAGAAGAGCGTGCCGCCCGCGCTCCGCTTCTGGTCCAGCCTCTGCTTGCGGGCAGACAGCAGCAGCGCCCGCTCCTCCAGCAGCGCCGCCCTCCGGTCCGCTTGGGCCTGGCGCCGCCGGCAGCCGGCCGTGGTCTTGGCGGGGCTGACTGAGGCCGCGCGCTTGCGGACGCTTTCCCGCCGCCGCCGCCGCACTTTAGTGGACGAGACCGGAGAGGACGGGAGAGAGAGCTCGGAGCCCAGAGGATCAGAGGAGTACGGACAGGACTAATGACACACACACGCGTGCAGAGACGAGTGTGTGTTGTGTGAGAGTGTGTGCATGTGTTACGGAAAAGAGAAGCGAGAAGAGAGAAGCTGTTAGTGAAGAGCCAACACGGAGCATCGGGTTATGAATATTCATACTCACACTCATAACTACAGTCAACATACTCATAACTACAGTCCTCATACTCATAACTACAGTCCTCATACTCATAACTACAGTCCTCATACTCATAACTACAGTCCTCATACTCATAACTACAGTCAACATACTCATAACTACAGTCCTCATACTCATAACTACAGTCCTCATACTCATAACTACAGTCCTCATACTCATAACTACAGTCAACATACTCATAACTACAGTCCTCATACTCATAACTACAGTCCTCATACTCATAACTACAGTCCTCATACTCATAACTACAGTCCTCATACTCATAACTACAGTCCTCATACTCATAACTACAGTCCTCATACTCATAACTACAGTCCTCATACTCATAACTACAGTCAACATACTCATAACTACAGTCCTCATACTCATAACTACAGTCCTCATACTCATAACTACAGTCCTCATACTCATAACTACAGTCCTCATACTCATAACTACAGTCCTCATACTCATAACTACAGTCCTCATACTCATAACTACAGTCAACATACTCATAACTACAGTCCTCATACTCATAACTACAGTCCTCATACTCATAACTACAGTCCTCATACTCATAACTACAGTCAACATACTCATAACTACAGTCCTCATACTCATAACTACAGTCAACATACTCATAACTACAGTCCTCATACTCATAACTACAGTCCTCATACTCATAACTACAGTCCTCATACTCATAACTACAGTCCTCATACTCATAACTACAGTCCTCATACTCATAACTACAGTCCTCAAACTCATAACTACAGTCCTCATACTCATAACTACAGTCCTCATACTCATAACTACAGTCCTCATACTCATAACTACAGTCCTCATACTCATAACTACAGTCCTCATACTCATAACTACAGTCCTCATATTCATAACTAATATTCATAACTACAGTCCTCATACTCATAACTACAGTCCTCATACTCATAACTACAGTCTCATACTTATAACTAGTCCTCATACTCATAACTACAGTCCTCATACTCATAACTACAGTCCTCATACTCATAACTACAGTCCTCATACTCATAACTACAGTCCTCATACTCATAACTACAGTCCTCATACTTATAACTAGTCCTCATACTCATAACTACAGTCCTCATACTCATAACTACAGTCCTCATATTCATAACTACAGTCCTCATAATCATAACTACAGTCCTCATACTCATAACTACAGTCCTCATACTCATAACTACAGTCCTCATACTTATAACTAGTCCTCATACTCATTACTACAGTCCTCATACTCATAACTGCAGTCCTCATACTCATAACTACAGCCAACATACTCATAACTACAGTCCTCATACTCATAACTACAGTCCTCATACTCATAACTACAGTCCTCATACTCATAACTACAGTCCTCATACTCATAACTACAGTCCTCATACTCATAACTACAGTCCTCATATTCATAACTACAGTCCTCATACTCATAACTACAGTCCTCATACTCATAACTACAGTCCTCACACTTATAACTAGTCCTCATACTCATAACTACAGTCCTCATACTCATAACTACAGTCCTCATACTCATAATTACAGTCCTCATACTCATAACTACAGTCCTCATACTTATAACTAGTCCTCATATTCATAACTTACAGTCCTCATACTCATAACTACAGTCCTCATACTCATAACTACAGTCCTCATACTCATAACTACAGTCCTCATTACTCATAACTACAGTCCTCATACTCATAACTACAGTCCTCATACTCATAACTACAGTCCTCATACTCATAACTACAGTCCTCATACTCATAACTACAGTCCTCATACTCATAACTACAGTCCCTCATATTCATAACTACAGTCCTCATACTCATAACTACAGTCCTCATACTCATAACTACAGTCCTCATACTCATAACTACAGTCCTCATACTTATAACTAGTCCTCATACTCATAACTACAGTCCTCATACTCATAACTGCAGTCCTCATACTCATAACTACAGTCCTCATACTCATAACTACAGTCCTCATACTCATAACTACAGTCCTCATACTCATAACTACAGTCCTCATACTCATAACTACAGTCCTCATATTCATAACTACAGTCCTCATACTCATAACTACAGTCCTCATACTCATAACTACAGTCCTCATACTCATAATTACAGTCCTCATACTCATAACTACAGTCCTCATACTCATAACTACAGTCCTCATACTCATAACTACAGTCCTCATACTCATAACTACAGTCCTCATACTCATAACTACAGTCCTCATACTCATAACTACAGTCCTCATACTCATAACTACAGTCCTCATACTCATAACTACAGTCCTCATACTCATAATTACAGTCCTCATATTCATAACTACAGTCCTCATACTCATAACTACAGTCCTCATACTCATAATTACAGTCCTCATACTCATAACTACAGTCCTCATACTCATAACTACAGTCCTCATACTCATAACTACAGTCCTCATACTCATAACTACAGTCCTCATACTCATAACTACAGTCCTCATACTCATAACTACAGTCCTCATACTCATAACTACAGTCCTCATACTCATAACTACAGTCCTCATATTCATAACTACAGTCCTCATACTCATAACTACAGTCCTCATACTCATAACTACAGTCCTCATACTCATAACTACAGTCCTCATACTCATAACTACAGTCCTCATACTCATAACTACAGTCCTCATACTTATAACTAGTCCTCATACTCATAACTACAGTCCTCATACTCATAACTGCAGTCCTCATACTCATAACTACAGTCCTCATACTCATAACTACAGTCCTCATACTCATAACTACAGTCCTCATACTCATAACTACAGTCCTCATACTCATAACTACAGTCCTCATATTCATAACTACAGTCCTCATACTCATAACTACAGTCCTCATACTCATAACTACAGTCCTCATACTCATAATTACAGTCCTCATACTCATAACTACAGTCCTCATTCTCATAACTACAGTCCTCATACTCATAACTACAGTCCTCAAACTCATAACTACAGTCCTCATACTTATAACTACAGTCAACATACTCATAACTACAGTCCTCATACTCTTAACTACAGTCCTCATACTCATATCTACAGTCCTCATACTCATAACTACAGTCCTCATACTCATAACTACAGTCCTCATACTCATAACTACAGTCAACATACTCATAACTACAGTCCTCATACTCATAACTACAGTCCTCATACTCATAACTACAGTCCTCATCCTCATAACTACAGTCCTCATACTCATAACTACAGTCAACATACTCATAACTACAGTCCTCATACTCATAACTACAGTCCTCATACTCATAACTACAGTCCTCATACTCATAATTACAGTCCTCATACTCATAACTGCAGTCCTCATACTCATAACTACAGTCCTCATACTCATAACTACAGTCCTCATACTCATAACTACAGTCCTCATACTTATAACTACAGTCCTCATACTCATAACTGCAGTCCTCAAACTCATAACTACAGCCAACATACTCATAACTACAGTCCTCATACTCATAACTACAGTCCTCATACTCATAACTACAGTCCTCATACTCATAACTACAGTCCTCATTCTCATAACTACAGTCCTCATACTCATAACTACAGTCCTCATACTCATAACTACAGTCCTCATACTCATAACTACAGTCCTCATACTCATAACTACAGTCCTCATACTCATAACTGCAGTCCTCAAACTCATATCTACAGTCCTCATACTCATAACTACAGTCCTCATACTCATAACTACAGTCAACATACTCATAACTACAGTCCTCATACTCATAACTACAGTCCTCATACTCATAACTACAGTCCTCATACTTATAACTACAGTCCTCATACTCATAACTGCAGTCCTCAAACTCATAACTACAGTCCTCATACTCATAACTACAGTCAACATACTCATAACTACAGTCCTCATACTCATAACTACAGTCCTCATACTCATAACTACAGTCCTCATACTCATAACTACAGTCCTCATACTTATAACTACAGTCCTCATACTTATAACTACAGTCCTCAAACTCATAACTACAGTCCTCATACTCATAACTACAGTCCTCATACTCATAACTACAGTCCTCATACTCATAACTGCAGTCCTCATACTCATAACTACAGTCCTCATACTCATAACTACAGTCAACATACTCATAACTACAGTCCTCATACTCATAACTACAGTCCTCATACTCATAACTACAGTCCTCATACTTATAACTACAGTCCTCATACTTATAACTACAGTCCTCATACTCATAACTGCAGTCCTCAAACTCATAACTACAGTCCTCATACTCATAACTACAGTCCTCATACTTATAACTACAGTCCTCATACTCATAACTACAGTCCTCATACTCATAACTACAGTCCTCATACTTATAACTACAGTCCTCATACTCATAACTACAGTCCTCATACTCATAACTACAGTCCTCATACTCATAACTACAGTCCTCATACTCATAACTACAGTCCTCATACTCATAACTACAGTCCTCATACTTATAACTACAGTCCTCATACTCTCATAACTACAGTCCTCATACTTATAACTACAGTCCTCATACTCATAACTACAGTCCTCATACTTATAACTACAGTCCTCATACTCATAACTGCAGTCCTCAAACTCATAACTACAGTCCTCATACTCATAACTACAGTCCTCATACTTATAACTACAGTCCTCATACTCATAACTACAGTCCTCATACTTATAACTACAGTCCTCATACTCATAACTGCAGTCCTCAAACTCATAACTACAGTCCTCATACTCATAACTACAGTCCTCATACTTATAACTACAGTCCTCATACTCATAACTACAGTCCTCATACTCATAACTACAGTCCTCATACTTATAACTACAGTCCTCATACTCATAACTACAGTCCTCATACTCATAACTACAGTCCTCATACTCATAACTACAGTCCTCATACTCATAACTACAGTCCTCATATTCATAACTACAGTCCTCATACTCATAACTGCAGTCCTCAAACTCATAACTACAGTCCTCATACTCATAACTACAGTCCTCATACTCATAACTACAGTCCTCATACTTATAACTACAGTCCTCATACTCATAACTACAGTCCTCATACTCATAACTGCAGTCCTCAAACTCATAACTACAGTCCTCATACTCATAACTACAGTCCTCATACTCATAACTACAGTCCTCATACTCATAACTACAGTCCTCATACTCATAACTACAGTCCTCATACTCATAACTACAGTCCTCATACTTATAACTACAGTCCTCATACTCATAACTACAGTCCTCATACTTATAACTACAGTCCTCATACTCATAACTGCAGTCCTCAAACTCATATCTACAGTCCTCATACTCATAACCATAACTACAGTCCTCATACATCAATGCACAGATGAATGTGGAATAAATACAGCAACATCTGGAGAAAAGTAGAATATTAAACACTTCATAGGGCTCTATTAATGTTAAAACTTTAATACATTATTCAATTTTGAATTAAATTGATTAAACATCCTTTTTGGTGATTAAAATAAAACTACCAAAACGGAAACAAAAGAAAAAAGAATTTGAGAAAAAAAGTTACATTTCATAGGGCACTATTATTAATATTGTGCTAAATTATTAAATTGTTAAAGTTGTATTAATTAAATTGATTAAA
>JARQWZ010003675.1:57500-97500 GCA_033150135.1 Gobio occitaniae
AGACATCATTCTGAATAATCGACAGATATCATCCCAAATAATAGGCAGATATCATCCCGAATAAGTGACAGATAACATTCCGAATAATGGACAGATAACATCCCGAACAACCGACAGATAACATTCCGAATAATGGACAGATAACATCCCGAACAACCGACAGATAACATTCCGAATAATCGACAGATATCATACAGAATAAGCGACAGATATCATCCCAAATAATAGGCAGATATCAACCAAATAAGTGACAGATAACATTACGAACAATCGACAGATAACGTTCTGAACAACCGACAGATATCATTACGAATAATTGACAGATATCATCCTGAATAAGTGACAGATAACATTCCGAATAATCGACAGATAACATTCCGCCACTAGGGGCGCTGCACTGTGGCGACCTGTGGAAGCAGTAGCGTCAACGTAGTAACACGTTTGTTTGTTTGTTTGTTTGCTTGTTCGTCCTTTTTTGGATTGGATTGTGTATACTGAACTATCATGATGATATATCGCACGTATCGCACGTTTGCGAACCTGCTGATTATTTGCCTATTCCTCGGCTATTTTGCGAGAGGACAGCGTGGGAACGGAGAGCGGCTTCAATACAGTCATGACTTCCTTGTGCAGTTCCGTGCTTCTGACTACGGCGTGTTGGATCAAATCCTCGACTGGCCTGCAGAAATCTTAAGGAGTGAGTTTCCCAGTGTGCGTACAGAAAAGACTGCTGGCCAGAAGGTGAGGAAACGGGGGAAGAAAGGGGGATTGCGGCAGAGACTACGTAAACAGCGATTGAATCGCATTCCACTCCCTTCAATAATCCTAGCCAATTGCCAGTCTCTCAGGAATAAACTGGACGAATTACAAGCAAATGTCCGGTTTATTTCTGATTATAGAAATGCATGTGTTATTTCCCTGACTGAGACTTGGCTTAAAGAACATGACTTAGACTCTGATTTGGAAATCAATGGCTTCGGTGTTCCAGTGCGGTTGGACAGGGATGCCGCTGTAAAGGGAAAACCCTTGGGTGGAGGGGTATGCATCTCTGTTAACCAGCGTTGGGGCAGGTCTGTGATTTTGAGAGAATCTGTGTGTACTCCCGATATTGAACTGTTGTCGATTTCACTCCGCCCCTTCTACTTGCCCCGGGAGTTTCCACAAATATTTATTTCTGTTGTATACATCCACCCAAAGGCTAATGTGGAAAATGCCTCGGATATTTTATGTAAAGTGGTACACCGGCTTCAAAGCATCTCCCCTGATGCACCTAATATTGTGATGGGAGATTTTAATCATTGTAAAATGAAGACATCACTTATACATTTTGAACAATATGTGGACTGTCCTACCAGATATGGAAAATGTTTGGATCTTTGTTATGGGTCTATTAAGGGGGCATATAAGTCGTCATTAAGAGCCCCTTTGGGCAAGTCTGACCATCATGTTGTTTATCTAGCCCCTACTTATAAACCTGTTTTAAAAAGGGAAAAAACAGAGAAGAAATTAGTTCCTGTTTGGTCTGAAGACTCAATTCAAGAGTTGATGGGATGCTTTGAATGTACTGATTGGGACTTGTTCAAATCCGAATGTACTGACTTGGACGATCTTACTGAAACTGTGACTAGCTACATCGAATTTTGTGAAGACTTGGTAATTCATAAAAAAGAATGTATAGTTTTTCCAAACAATAAGCCTTGGATTACTAAACAAGTTAAATTCTATTAACTTAAGGAATATTTATTTTAAACAAGGCGATAGTATTCGGTACAAAGAGGCCAATAAACAAGTTAGAAATGAGGTGAAATTAGCAAAAAACAAGGAAAAGATAGAAACTATGTTTACAAATGGAAAGTCTCATGTAGCTTGGGACGGAGTGAAGTCTATTATCGGAACTAAACAGAAGAGAAAATGTATTAGTTTTGGAGGGAAATCTGATTATGAATTAGCAGATGCTTTTAATTCGTTTTATGTACGTTTTGACAATCGTGATTTTTCAAGAGAATTGTCTGAATATAGGGGAAATTCTGTGACTCAGAACACTCCTGTTAAAATTCAAATGAATGAGGCTGATGTACGTAGCTGTTTTAGTCAGGTCAAGGTTAGAAAGAGTCCAGGCCCTGACCACATTGGTGGTAGGTTGTTGAAAAACTGTGCAGAGCAGCTCTCAGGGATTTATTCATTTATTTTTACTGAATCATTAAAATTTTCTAAGGTCCCTCGTTTATGGAAAGATGCCATTGTGGTACCAATTGCGAAAAAGAGAAATTCTTCTTCTCTTAAAGACTACAGGCCTGTTGCATTAACCTCCTTGATTATGAAATCTTTTGAAAAAATAGTAAGGAAGGAGATTTTAACCCTAACTCAGCCAGCACTTGATCCTATGCAGTTTGCATTTAGATCTGGTAGAGGAGTTGATGATGCCACTTGTACCTTGTTGAATATGATTTTAGGACATTTAGAAGGCAAGAAAAGTCATGCACGTTTGCTTTTTATAGATTTTTCTTCTGCTTTTAATTGTGTTCAGCCTCACATTTTGGCAAAGAAATTGATTGATACTTTTAAACTAGATCTAAATACTGTGTGCTGGCTGGTGGATTTTTTAACTAATAGATCCCAAAGAGTAAGGGTCAATGGAGTGGTGTCGAATATTTTGATGTCCTCCACGGGTACGCCACAAGGTTGCGTTTTGTCTCCTCTTTTGTTTTCTTTATACACCGATGATTGTCGTAGTGTTTTTAATGGGAGACACATTGTTAAATTTGCGGACGACTCTGTGATTGTGTCTCTTCTCACTGAGTCTGAGCCAGATGTTGGGCCAGTGATCGATAATTTTATTCAATGGTGTGATGATTCATTTTTAAATATTAATGCTTCAAAAACAAAAGAGATGCTTATTGACTTCCGTAAGAAGAGCTCTGCACCTGTGTTGCCTTCTATCATAAAGGGACAGCAGGTAGAAGTAGTCAAACAATATAAATATTTAGGGACTATAATCGACGATAAATTACAATTTGAGGAAAACACCGATATAATTAGAGGAAAAGCTCTTCAGCGTATGCATTTTTTAAGGAAACTTCGACTTTTTAACATGGATGTTTCTTTTATGAAAATGTTTTATACATGCTTCATTGAAGCCATTTTAAGTTTTTCCAACGTCTGCTGGTATGGTAACCTTAATTTAAAGAACAGGAGGAAGCTGACAAGCATTGCGACAATGTGCAGTAAGATAGTGGGGACCGATTTAAGGACTATCTCACAGATTTATGAGTGCAGGACAATTAGGAAGGGCCAGGTAGTGCTTTCTGATGTTACTCATCCATTGTATGCTGAATTTCAACTCCTTCCTTCAGGGCGGAGATTTAGACTCCCCTTGTGTAAGTCAAATAGATATAGAAATTCTTTTATACCAGCGGCAATTACGTTTTTAAACGATTTTTCTGTAATTCAAGGTAATTGATGTGTTGTGTTGTGTTGTTAATATGTGTATGTGTATACTACTGTTCCTACTGCTGTCAATACAAAGAATTGCCTTTAAGGACAATAAAGTTTAACTAACTGAACAATCGACAGATAACATTCCGAATAATCGACAGATAACATTCCGAACAATCGACAGATAACATCCTGAATAATCGACAGATTTCATCCCGAATAAGTGACAGATAACATCCTGAATAATCGACAGATTTCATCCCGAATAAGTGACAGAAAACATTTCGAATAATCAACAGATATCATACGGAATAATCGCCAGATACCATCCAGAATAATTGACAAGTAGCATTCTGGATAACCGTCAGATATTGAGAATAAGTGACAGATAACATCCTGAATAATCGACAGATTTCATCCCGAATAAGTGACAGAAAACAATTAGAATAATCAACAGATATCATACGGAATAATCGGCAGATACCATCCAGAATAATTGACAAGTAGCATTCTGGATAACCGTCAGATATTGAGAATAAGTGACAGATACCATCCAGAATAATCGACAAGTAGCATTCTGGATAACCGTCAGATATGGAGAATAAGTGACAGATAACATCCTGAATAATCGACAGATTTCATCCCGAATAAGTGACAGATAACATCCTGAATAATCAACAGATTTCATCCCGAATAAGTGACAGAAAACAATTCGAATAATCAACAGATATCATACGGAATAATCGGCAGATACCATCCAGAATAATTGACAAGTAGCATTCTGGATAACCGTCAGATATTGAGAATAATCGGCAGATACCATCCAAAATAATCGACAAGTAGCATTCTGGATAACCGTCAGATATTGAGAATAAGTGACAGATACCATCCAGAATAATCGACAAGTAGCATTCTGGATAACCGTCAGATATGGAGAATAAGTGACAGATACCATCCAGAATAATCAACAGATTTCATCCCGATTATTCGATTATTCCGAATAATCGACAGAAAGCATTCCCCATAAATCGCAGGTAACATTCTGAATAATCGGCAGATAATATTCGGAATAATCAACAGATATCATTCTGAATAATAATATGGTCAGATCTCATTAGTATCGGTGCATCTCTGATCCTAATAATACTAAAATAACACTGCTCTGAACGGACACACCACAAATCTGCACATCGGAGCGTCACACACACAGCTTTAATCGATCCGACTGGGAGTTTCTCTGGTGTAAAGCGCGTGTAAACTCACTTGTAGCTGCGGTGTAGCTCCAGCACCTTCTCCTCCAGCTCTTTGGTCTGGCTGGGGGCCAAACGCACGTCACTGATATAGCCGGTTCCCTGCATGTCAGCGTCAAAGTCGCCCACCTCAGACTGAACCGTGTATGAGCCCAGCACGGTGTGAGTGGCGAAGGAACACGGCAAACGCCCAGACACCACGTCATCTCTGAGCTGCAGACACAGGTAATACCTGAGAGAGAAACGGGATCCAGGTCAGTCTACTCGTAAAACAGCACAGGCTGGGAATGTTTACAGCACTAGTGTTATTGATATATTCATTTCAAGTTTATGTATATAGCGCTTCTCACAGTACATATCGTTTCAATGTTCCAGTATTGTTTTCAGTCAGCTATAATATATGTTATGTTAGTTAAAGTCTTGAGAATGTGTTAGGCAATGATTATAAGGATTAAAATTAGGCCTGTCAAAAGATTAATCGCGATTAATCGCATCCAAAATAAAAGTTTGTGTTTACATAATAAATGTGTGTATACTCTGTTAATCATTATTTATATATAAATACACACACAAGCATGTATATATTTAAGAAAATGTTTTTATTTTTATATATAAAACATTTATATTTATATATATATATTATAGATTATATAAATGTATATACAAAACAGTATATACATTCAAATATTTCTTAAATATATACATGAATGTGTGCGTATTTATATATAAATAATAATTAACAGAGTACACACACACATATATTATGTAAACACAAACTTTTATTTTGGATGCGATTAATCGCGATTAATCTTTTGACAGCCCTAATTAAAATATAAGGATAGTATTACAATATTAGGGTAATATTTGTTAGTTTTGTCGATCTAAAGTTGGCGTCAACTGAAGTCGTTGGCTAAAATCACTGCAGAGGCTGGATTGAAAAACAAAAATAGATTACGTGCGGTTATAGTTTTTTTTTCATATTTTGAATTAGTTTATTTCTGTACTTTTCATTTTGGTTAAAGTTTTAGTATTTTTATTGTATGCTTTTGTCATTTTTATTAGTTATTGTTTTTAAAATGTTTAGGTTGTTTTTCTTATTTTTTATTTCCTTTCTAGTTTTACTACATCAAGTTAAACTTATCAGGCTTTAGATTTTTAGGATTTAGATTTATCTGCCAATATATTGGTTATTGGCTTTCAAATTTAAAGAATTATCGTTATTGGGCAAAATGTTCATATCGCTGAATCCCTATTCTTAATTTTCATTTTAAATTCTGATCTAGTTTTACTGCATCAAGGTAAACTAATCAGGGTTTAGATTTTTAATCTGGCAATATATCGGTTATCGGCTTTCAAATTTAAAGAAATATCGGTTATCGGACATAATTTCCATATCAGTGCATCCCTATTCTTAATTTATATTTAACTTCTAGTTTTACTACATCAAGTTCAACTAATCAGGCTTTAGATTTTTAATCGCCCAATATATCGGTTATCGGCATTCAAATTTAAAGAATTATCGGTTATTGGTAAATTTTTTATATCAGCACATCACTATTCTTAATTTTTATTTTAGTTCTAGTTTTACTACATCAAGTTAAACTAATCAGGCTTTAGATTTTTAGGATTTCGATTTATCGGCTAATATATCGGTTATGAGCTTTAAAATATAAAGAATTATCGGTATTGGCCAAATTTTTATATCAGCGGATCCCTAATTCTTAATTTTTATTTTAGTTCTAGTTGTACTACATCAAGTTAAACTAATCAGGCTTTAGATTTTTATCGGCCAATATATCGGTTATTGACTTTCAAATGTAAAGAAACATCGGTTATCTGCCAGTTTTCATATCAGTCCATCCCTATTCTTAATTTTCATTTTAAATTCAGCTCTAGTTTTACTGCATCAAGGTAAACTAATCAGGGTTTAGATTTTTAGGATTTAGATTTATCTGCCAATATATCGGTTATCGGCATTCAAATTTAAAGAATTATCGGTTATCAGTCAAATTTTTATATCAGCGGATCCCTATTCTTAAGTTTATTTTACTTCTAGTTTTACTACATCAAGTAAAACTAATTAGGCTTTAGATTTTTATCGGCCAATATATCGGTTATCGGCCTTCAAATTTAACCAAATATCGGTTATTGGCCACAATTTTCATATCGGTGCATTCCTATTCTTAATTTTAATTTTAAATTCAGCTCTAGTTTTACTGCATCAAAGGCAAACTAATAAGGGTTTAGATTTTTAGGATTTAGATTTATCGGCCAATACATTGGTTATCGGCTTGCAAATCTAAATAAATATCGGTTATCGTATCGGGAAAATTTTTCATATCAGTGCATCCCTATTCTTAACTTTTATTTCAGTTCTAGATTTACAACATCAAGTTAAACTAAATAAAAATGAGAAACGTTGCCTTAACCATATATTTGACTTTATTACAGATTTGTGGTGTGTCAGCGTCATTTTTATTAGTTATTGTTTATTTGGTAACACTTTACAATGAGGTTTAATTTATTAACATTAACTACATTAAATAAACTAACAATGAATGAATGATACTTCTATATTTATTAGTTAATTTAAAAATTTGACAATACATGTTATTATTTGAACTAACATTGACAAAAATTATTAAATGTTGTAAAAAATATATTGTTAGTTAATACGTGAGTTTTTTTTAGATGTCTATGTAGTTTGATTCATTTTTATTTTAGTATATCAAGAAAATTATATATTTTTTTATTTTACAACAGATTTATCATTGATAATAAACTCATATTTTGACTTCAATTTAATTTTGTGCGTGTTATTTTTATTAGTTATGTATTTATTTCAGTATATCAAGTTAAATTAAATGAACATGCATGGCGACCCTCTGCAATAAAAAATATGTTTTTTCATATTTTATTTCACTTAATGTTTGTGTTGTCATGGTTTGCGTGAACTCTAAACACCTGGTGATGTCCTCGGACAGCTGTGCCGGATCGGGAGGATAAAACTTCACGTTGAAGGCAAAGTTCCAGGGACCAGCTGAAAAACAAGAGAAACAACTTCCTGTGAGAACCTGAGGGCGTTTGGATGGAGACGATGAACATGTTCATTAGGCAGAGACGCACCGCTGATCTGCTTCTTGATCTCCTTGGACGTGTCCAGCCAGTTCTGTGGAGAAAACAGGAGGTTTGTCAATGAAACACACGACTGAGACTTGCAATCAGAGGAAGACGAGCGCACACACACCTTCTGGCTCTCAGCATCCCCATACGTGATGCCAAAGTAGTCCTTCTCCAGCAGATTCAGGTGGTCACACACCTTCTCAAACAGCACCTGGGCTTTGGCTCGTTTCTGCTGACAACAGACAAGACACAGATTCGCTCATGAGAAAACTCAAGACTTTCCAGGAGTTCAATAACTGGAACAGGTGACACTATAATTACATGATAAATACTATTATTACACTATAATAATCATCTGTTCACATTCTTTTCCCCGTGCAGGTGTTTGTGACTGAACAGACACCAGGTGTTCTGCGAGTGTGTTCTGCGAGTGTGTTCTGCGAGTGTGTTCTGCGAGTGTGTTCTGCGAGTGTGTTCTGCGAGTGTGTTCTGCGTTCTGCTAGTGTGTTCTGTGCAGTGTTCTGCTAGTGTGTTCTGCGAGTGTGTTCTGCGAGTGTGTTCTGCGAGTGTTCTGCGAGTGTGTTCTGCGAGTGTTCTGCGAGTGTGTTCAGTGTTCTGCGAGTGTGTTCTGCGAGTGTGTTCTGCGAGTGTGTTCTGTGCAGTGTTCTGCGAGTGTGTTCTGCGAGTGTGTTCTGTGCAGTGTTCTGCGAGTGTGTTCTGCTAGTGTGTTCTGCTAGTGTGTTCTGCTAGTGTGTTCTGCGAGTGTGTTCTGCGAGTGTGTTCTGCGAGTGTGTTCAGTGTTCTGCGAGTGTGTTCTGCGAGTGTGTTCAGTGTTCTGCGAGTGTGTTCTGCGAGTGTGTTCTGCGAGTGTGTTCTGTGCAGTGTTCTGCGAGTGTGTTCCAGGAGTTCAAGAACTGGAACAGGTGACACTATAATTACATGATAAATACTATTATTACACTCTAATAATCATCTGTTCACATTCTTTTCCCCGTGCAGGTGTTTGTGACTGAACGGACACCAGGTGTTCTGCGAGTGTGTTCTGCGAGTGTGTTTTGTGAGTGTGTTCTGCGAGTGTGTTCTGCGAGTGTGTTTTGTGAGTGTGTTCTGCGAGTGTGTTTTGCGAGTGTGTTTTGTGAGTGTGTTCTGCGAGTGTGTTCTGCGAGTGTGTTCTGTGAGTGTGTTCTGCGAGTGTGTTCTGCGAGTGTTCTGCGAGTGTGTTCTGCGAGTGTGTTCAGTGTTCTGCGAGTGTGTTCAGTGTTCTGCGAGTGTGATCAGTGTTCTGCGAGTGTGATCAGTGTTCTGCGAGTGTGATCAGTGTTCTGCGAGTGTGTTCAGTGTTCTGCGAGTGTGATCAGTGTTCTGCGAGTGTGATCAGTGTTCTGCGAGTGTGTTCAGTGTTCTGCGAGTGTGTTCAGTGTTCTGCGAGTGTGATCAGTGTTCTGCGAGTGTGTTCAGTGTTCTGCGAGTGTGTTCAGTGTTCTGCGAGTGTGTTCAGTGTTCTGCGAGTGTGTTCAGTGTTCTGCGAGTGTGTTCAGTGTTCTGCGAGTGTGTTCTGCGAGTGTGTTCTGCGAGTGTGTTCTGCGAGTGTGTTCTGCGAGTGTGTTCTGCGAGTGTGTTCTGCGAGTGTTCAGTGTTCTGCGAGTGTGTTCTGCGAGAGTGTTCAGTGTTCTGCGAGTGTGTTCTGCGAGTGTGTTCAGTGTTCTGCGAGTGTGTTCTGCGAGTGTGTTCAGTGTTCTGCGAGTGTGTTCAGTGTTCTGCGAGTGTGTTCTGCGAGTGTGTTCTGCGAGTGTGTTCTGCGAGTGTGTTCAGTGTTCTGCGAGTGTGTTCTGCGAGTGTGTTCTGCGAGTGTGTTCAGTGTTCTGCGAGTGTGTGTTCTGCGAGTGTGTTCCGCTAGTGTGTTCTGCGAGTGTGTTCCGCGAGTGTGTTCTGTGAGTGTGTGTTCTGCGAGTGTGTTCTGTGCAGTGTTCTGCGAGTGTGTTCTGCGAGTGTGTTCTGCAGGTGTGTTCTGTGCAAAGTTCTGCGAGTGTGTTCTGCGAGTGTGTTCTGCGAGTGTGTACTGCGAGTGTGTTCTGCGAGTGTGTTCTGCGAGTGTGTTCAGTGTTCTGCGAGTGTGTTCCGCGAGTGTGTTCTGCGAGTGTGTTCTGCGAGTGTGTTCTGCGAGTGTGTTCTGTGCAGTGTTCTGCGAGTGTGTTCTGTGGGTGTGTTCTGTGCAGTGTTCTGTGCAGTGTCGCGAGTGTGTTCCGCGAGTGTGTTCTGTGCAGTGTGTTCTGTGCAGTGTTCTGTGCAGTGTCGCGAGTGTGTTCCGCGAGTGTGTTCTGTGCAGTGTGTTCTGCGAGTGTGTTCTGCGAGTGTGTTCTGCGAGTGTGTTCTGCGAGTGTGTTCTGCGAGTGTGTTCAGTGTTCTGCGAGTGTGTTCCGCGAGTGTGTTCTGCGAGTGTGTTCTGCGAGTGTGTTCCGCGAGTGTGTTCTGCGGGTGTGTTCTGTGCAGTGTTCTGCGAGTGTGTTCTGCGAGTGTGTTCTGCGAGTGTGTTCTGCGAGTGTGTTCTGCGAGTGTGTTCCGCGAGTGTGTGTTCTGCGAGAGTGTTCTGCGAGTGTGTTCTGTGCAGCGTTCTGCGAGTGTGTTCTGCGAGTGTGTTCTGTGCAGTGTTCTGTGCAGTGTTCTGTGCAGTGTTCTGTGCAGTGTTCTGTGCAGTGTTCTGCGAGTGTGTTCTGCGAGTGTGTTCTGCGAGTGTGTTCTGCGAGTGTGTTCTGCGAGTGTGTTCTGTGCAGTGTTCTGCGAGTGTGTTCTGCGAGTGTGTTCTGCGAGTGTGTTCTGCGAGTGTGTTCTGTGCAGTGTGTTCTGTGCAGTGTGTTCTGTGCAGTGTGTTCTGCGAGTGTGTTGTGCGAGTGTGTTCTGTGCAGTGTTGTGCGAGTGTGTTCTGCGAGTGTGTTCTGCGAGTGTGTTCTGTGCAGTGTTGTGCGAGTGTGTTCTGCGAGTGTGTTCTGCGAGTGTGTTCTGTGCAGTGTTGTGCGAGTGTGTTCTGCGAGTGTGTTCTGCGAGTGTGTTCTGTGCAGTGTTGTGCGAGTGTGTTCTGCGAGTGTGTTCTGCGAGTGTGTTCTGCGAGTGTGTTCTGCGAGTGTGTTCTGCGAGTGTGTTCTGCGAGTGTGTTCTGTGCAGTGTTCTGCGAGTGTGTTCTGCGAGTGTGTTCTGTGCAGTGTTCTGCGAGTGTGTTCTGCGAGTGTGTTCTGTGCAGTGTTCTGTGCAGTGTTCTGTGCAGTGTTCTGCGAGTGTGTTCTGCGAGTGTGTTCTGCGAGGTGTTCTGTGCAGTGTTCTGTGCAGTGTTCTGCGAGGTGTTCTGCGAGTGTGTTCTGCGAGTGTGTTCTGCGAGTGTGTTCTGCGAGTGTGTTCTGTGCAGTGTTCTGCGAGTGTGTTCTGCGAGTGTGTTCTGTGCAGTGTTCTGCGAGTGTGTTCTGCGAGTGTGTTCTGCGAATGTTCTGTTATCAGTAGACCTACTATAGTGTAAATATAGTGTAAATATTATCAGTAGACCTACTATAGTGTAAATATAGTGTAAATATTATCAGTAGGCCTACTATAGTGTAAATATAGTGTAAATATTATCAGTAGGCCTACTATAGTGTAAATATAGTGTAAATATTATCAGTAGGCCTACTATAGTGTAAATATAGTGTAAATATTATCAGTAGGCCTACTATAGTGTAAATATTGTGTAAATATTATCAGTAGACCTAGTATAGTGTAAATATAGTGTAAATATTATCAGTAGGCCTACTATAGTGTAAATATAGTGTAAATATTATCAGTAGACCTACTATAGTGTAAATATAGTGTAAATATTATCAGTACTCCTCCTTTGGTAGTGGAGCTCATGTTATCGCATGTGATGATGTGAGGCTTCATTAGATCAGAATGACTTGCCACCGGCGTGGAGAGACTCTTTCTTCCTGGGCATAAGTTGCACGTTACATAAACATTCTTGCCTTTCACCTCAACGAGGGAAAAGTAGCGCTTATACTTCCAGTTTGCGGAAGCTACCTTTGAAGACGTTGGACTTGGTGTGTGTGACTGTGCATATGCATGTGCGTGTGTGTCATAGGTGTGTGTGTGTGTGTGTGTGTGTGTGTGTGTGTGTGTGTGTGTGTGAACTCAACCTATCAACCTCAACCTTGTCTCCCACCCACCAATCATCATCAGTTATGTGTACCACCGCACCCACCCCCATCCCAACACGCATGGCATGCAGGCCCGCGCGCGCACACACACACACACGCACACGCACACACAGACACACACACAGACACACACACACAGACACACACACACACACAGACACACACAGGCTCTGGTATGCTGTACTTTATGCAGTTGCTTTTGCTGGAGCCAAAATGAGAATCAGCTGAAGTAAGAGCTGGTGATGTGACAGTTTGTGTGTCCTCGTAAACTCTGAGCAGTTAAAGCCACTGTGAACGTGTAAGAACACGCCGGTTCACGCCTCGCACCGCATTCACACGTCCTGCGCGCGCGCGCGTGTGTGTGTGTGTGTGTGTCGCATCACGCCTCACACTTCAGCTCGATACCTGTTACTGTCAGCCTCTGAGATCTGAGCTCACAGCCTAAAGCTGACGGGCAGAATACTGAAGAAAAGCCATTCAAATATGATTATATATGATATTCTATATTCTCACACTGTTTATGATATTTAAATGGGTGGTAAACCATGATTTCACTATTCTAACTTTAGCTAGTGTGTAATGTTGTTGCTTGAGCATAAACAACATCTGCAAAGTTACAACGTTCCAAGTTTAAAGCAAAGGGAGATATTTGCTTTTAAAGAAATCAATTTCTAAGAACTACAGACATTCCTCCAGGATCTCTGACATCACCAGCCCCAATATTTACATAAACCCCTCCTCCGAGAATATTAAATAAGGGGGGGTGAGGCCATTTTGTATTGCTGTTGTTGTGGTATAGTTAGGCTGGAGTGGTGTTGTGGTATAGTTAAGCTGGAGTGGTGTTGCGGTATAGTTAGGCTGGAGTGGTGTTGCGGTATAGTTAGGCTGGAGTGGTGTTGTGGTATAGTTAGGCTGGAGTGGTGTTGTGGTATAGTTAGGCTGGAGTGTTGTTGTGGTATAGTTAGGCTGGAGTGGTGTTGTGGTATAGTTAGGCTGGAGTGGTGTTGTGGTATAGTTAGGCTGGAGTGGTGTTGTGGTATAGTTAGGCTGGAGTGGTGTTGTGGTATAGTTAGGCTGGAGTGGTGTTGTGGTATAGTTAGGCTGGAGTGTTGTTGTGGTATAGTTAGGCTGGAGTGTTGTTGTGGTATAGTTAGGCTGGAGTGGTGTTGTGGTATAGTTAGGCTGGAGTGGTGTTGTGGTATAGTTAGGCTGGAGTGGTGTTGTGGTATAGTTAGGCTGGAGTGGTGTTGAGGTATAGTTAGGCTGGAGTGGTGTTGTGGTATAGTTAGGCTGGAGTGGTGTTGTGGTATAGTTAGGCTGGAGTGTTGTTGTGGTATAGTTAGGCTGGAGTGGTGTTGTGGTATAGTTAGGCTGGAGTGTTGTTGCGGTATAGTTAGGCTGGAGTGTTGTTGCGGTATAGTTAGGCTGGAGTGGTGTTGCGGTATAGTTAGGCTGGAGTGGTGTTGCGGTATAGTTAGGCTGGAGTGGTGTTGTGGTATAGTTAGGCTGGAGTGGTGTTGTGGTATAGTTAGGCTGGAGTGTTGTTGAGGTATAGTTAGGCTGGAGTGGTGTTGAGGTATAGTTAGGCTGGAGTGGTGTTGTGGTATAGTTAGGCTGGAGTGGTGTTGTGGTATAGTTAGGCTGGAGTGGTGTTGTGGTATAGTTAGGCTGGAGTGGTGTTGTGGTATAGTTAGGCTGGAGTGTTGTTGCGGTATAGTTAGGCTGGAGTGTTGTTGCGGTATAGTTAGGCTGGAGTGGTGTTGCGGTATAGTTAGGCTGGAGTGGTGTTGCGGTATAGTTAGGCTGGAGTGTTGTTGTGGTATAGTTAGGCTGGAGTGGTGTTGCGTTATAGTTAGGCTGGAGTGGTGTTGCGGTATAGTTAGGCTGGAGTGTTGTTGCGGTATAGTTAGGCTGGAGTGGTGTTGAGGTATAGTTAGGCTGGAGTGGTGTTGTGGTATAGTTAGGCTGGAGTGGTGTTGTGGTATAGTTAGGCTGGAGTGTTGTTGTGGTATAGTTAGGCTGGAGTGTTGTTGTGGTATAGTTAGGCTGGAGTGTTGTTGTGGTATAGTTAGGCTGGAGTGGTGTTGAGGTATAGTTAGGCTGGAGTGGTGTTGTGGTATAGTTAGGCTGGAGTGTTGTTGTGGTATAGTTAGGCTGGAGTGGTGTTGTGGTATAGTTAGGCTGGAGTGGTGTTGTGGTATAGTTAGGCTGGAGTGTTGTTGTGGTATAGTTAGGCTGGAGTGTTGTTGTGGTATAGTTAGGCTGGAGTGGTGTTGTGGTATAGTTAGGCTGGAGTGTTGTTGTGGTATAGTTAGGCTGGAGTGGTGTTGTGGTATAGTTAGGCTGGAGTGGTGTTGTGGTATAGTTAGGCTGGAGTGTTGTTGTGGTATAGTTAGGCTGGAGTGGTGTTGAGGTATAGTTAGGCTGGAGTGGTGTTGTGGTATAGTTAGGCTGGAGTGTTGTTGTGGTATAGTTAGGCTGGAGTGTTGTTGTGGTATAGTTAGGCTGGAGTGGTGTTGTGGTATAGTTAGGCTGTATAGTTAGGCTGGAGTGTTGTTGTGGTATAGTTAGGCTGGAGTGTTGTTGTGGTATAGTTAGGCTGGAGTGTTGTTGTGGTATAGTTAGGCTGGAGTGTTGTTGTGGTATAGTTAGGCTGGAGTGGTGTTGAGGTATAGTTAGGCTGGAGTGGTGTTGTGGTATAGTTAGGCTGGAGTGGTGTTGTGGTATAGTTAGGCTGGAGTGGTGTTGTGGTATAGTTAGGCTGGAGTGGTGTTGCGGTATAGTTAGGCTGGAGTGGTGTTGCGGTATAGTTAGGCTGGAGTGGTGTTGTGGTATAGTTAGGCTGGAGTGGTGTTGTGGTATAGTTAGGCTGGAGTGGTGTTGTGGTATAGTTAGGCTGGAGTGGTGTTGTGGTATAGTTAGGCTGGAGTGGTGTTGCGGTATAGTTAGGCTGGAGTGGTGTTGCGGTATAGTTAGGCTGGAGTGGTGTTGCGGTATAGTTAGGCTGGAGTGGTGTTGCGGTATAGTTAGGCTGGAGTGGTGTTGCGGTATAGTTAGGCTGGAGTGGTGTTGCGGTATAGTTAGGCTGGAGTGGTGTTGCGGTATAGTTAGGCTGGAGTGGTGTTGCGGTATAGTTAGGCTGGAGTGGTGTTGCGGTATAGTTAGGCTGGAGTGGTGTTGTGGTATAGTTAGGCTGGAGTGGTGTTGTGGTATAGTTAGGCTGGAGTGGTGTTGTGGTATAGTTAGGCTGGAGTGGTGTTGTGGTATAGTTAGGCTGGAGTGGTGTTGAGGTATAGTTAGGCTGGAGTGGTGTTGTGGTATAGTTAGGCTGGAGTGTTGTTGTGGTATAGTTAGGCTGGAGTGGTGTTGTGGTATAGTTAGGCTGGAGTGGTGTTGTGGTATAGTTAGGCTGGAGTGGTGTTGTGGTATAGTTAGGCTGGAGTGGTGTTGTGGTATAGTTAGGCTGGAGTGGTGTTGTGGTATAGTTAGGCTGGAGTGGTGTTGAGGTATAGTTAGGCTGGAGTGGTGTTGTGGTATAGTTAGGCTGGAGTGGTGTTGTGGTATAGTTAGGCTGGAGTGGTGTTGTGGTATAGTTAGGCTGGAGTGTTGTTGTGGTATAGTTAGGCTGGAGTGGTGTTGTGGTATAGTTAGGCTGGAGTGTTGTTGTGGTATAGTTAGGCTGGAGTGGTGTTGTGGTATAGTTAGGCTGGAGTGGTGTTGTGGTATAGTTAGGCTGGAGTGGTGTTGTGGTATAGTTAGGCTGGAGTGTTGTTGTGGTATAGTTAGGCTGGAGTGGTGTTGTGGTATAGTTAGGCTGGAGTGGTGTTGTGGTATAGTTAGGCTGGAGTGGTGTTGTGGTATAGTTAGGCTGGAGTGTTGTTGTGGTATAGTTAGGCTGGAGTGGTGTTGTGGTATAGTTAGGCTGGAGTGTTGTTGTGGTATAGTTAGGCTGGAGTGGTGTTGTGGTATAGTTAGGCTGGAGTGTTGTTGTGGTATAGTTAGGCTGGAGTGGTGTTGTGGTATAGTTAGGCTGGAGTGTTGTTGTGGTATAGTTAGGCTGGAGTGGTGTTGTGGTATAGTTAGGCTGGAGTGGTGTTGTGGTATAGTTAGGCTGGAGTGGTGTTGTGGTATAGTTAGGCTGGAGTGGTGTTGTGGTATAGTTAGGCTGGAGTGGTGTTGAGGTATAGTTAGGCTGGAGTGGTGTTGTGGTATAGTTAGGCTGGAGTGTTGTTGTGGTATAGTTAGGCTGGAGTGGTGTTGAGGTATAGTTAGGCTGGAGTGGTGTTGTGGTATAGTTAGGCTGGAGTGTTGTTGTGGTATAGTTAGGCTGGAGTGGTGTTGAGGTATAGTTAGGCTGGAGTGGTGTTGTGGTATAGTTAGGCTGGAGTGGTGTTGAGGTATAGTTAGGCTGGAGTGGTGTTGAGGTATAGTTAGGCTGGAGTGGTGTTGAGGTATAGTTAGGCTGGAGTGGTGTTGTGGTATAGTTAGGCTGGAGTGGTGTTGAGGTATAGTTAGGCTGGAGTGGTGTTGTGGTATAGTTAGGCTGGAGTGGTGTTGTGGTATAGTTAGGCTGGAGTGGTGTATTAGTCGAAATATTAAAATAAAATGATAATTAAATAAAAAAATTCAATTTTCCAGTATTCATTTTAAATGTAAACTATTTTTATACAGTTTTCATTTCAGTTTGAGTTATTTTAGTATATAAAGTTACACTATTTGTATTTATTTATTTCTGAGATGTTAAAATCTTTGGTTGTTTGAAATAAAGTAAATATAAATTATACACTTCATTACAAACAACAAAAAATTGTAGTTTTATGGTTTTAGTTTCAGCCACAAACAAACCTGGAGCACAAACTAAAGCACAAATCATGTGACCTCAGTCCTGATCTACTGTAATGATGTCATGTGACCTCAGTCCTGATCTACTGTAATGATGTCATGTGACCTCAGTCCTGATCTACTGTAATGACGTCATGTGACCTCAGTCCTGATCTACTGTAATGGTGTCATGTGACCTCAGTCCTGATCTACTGTAATGGTGTCATGTGACCTCAGTCCTGATCTACTGTAATGACGTCATGTGACCTCAGTCCTGATCTACTGTAATGGTGTCATGTGACCTCAGTCCTGATCTACTGTAATGATGTCATGTGACCTCAGTCCTGATCTACTGTAATGGTGTCATGTGACCTCAGTCCTGATCTACTGTAATGACGTCATGTGACCTCAGTCCTGATCTACTGTAATGGTGTCATGTGACCTCAGTCCTGATCTACTGTAATGACGTCATGTGACCTCAGTCCTGATCTACTGTACTGGAGTCATGTGACCTCAGTCCTGATCTACTGTAATGACGTCATGTGACCTCAGTCCTGATCTACTGTAATGATGTCATGTGACCTCAGTCCTGATCTACTGTAATGACGTCATGTGACCTCAGTCCTGATCTACTGTAATGGAGTCATGTGACCTCAGTCCTGATCTACTGTAATGGTGTCATGTGACCTCAGTCCTGATCTACTGTAATGGTGTCATGTGACCTCAGTCCTGATCTACTGTAATGGTGTCATGTGACCTCAGTCCTGATCTACTGTAATGACGTCATGTGACCTCAGTCCTGATCTACTGTAATGGTGTCATGTGACCTCAGTCCTGATCTACTGTAATGGTGTCATGTGACCTCAGTCCTGATCTACTGTAATGGTGTCATGTGACCTCAGTCCTGATCTACTGTAATGGTGTCATGTGACCTCAGTCCTGATCTACTGTAATGATGTCATGTGACCTCAGTCCTGATCTACTGTAATGATGTCATGTGACCTCAGTCCTGATCTACTGTAATGGTGTCATGTGACCTCAGTCCTGATCTACTGTAATGGTGTCATGTGACCTCAGTCCTGATCTACTGTAATGGTGTCATGTGACCTCAGTCCTGATCTACTGTAATGGTGTCATGTGACCTCAGTCCTGATCTACTGTAATGGTGTCATGTGACCTCAGTCCTGATCTACTGTAATGGTGTCATGTGACCTCAGTCCTGATCTACTGTAATGACGTCATGTGACCTCAGTCCTGATCTACTGTAATGGAGTCATGTGACCTCAGTCCTGATCTACTGTAATGGAGTCATGTGACCTCAGTCCTGATCTACTGTAATGGTGTCATGTGACCTCAGTCCTGATCTACTGTAATGGTGTCATGTGACCTCAGTCCTGATCTACTGTAATGGTGTCATGTGACCTCAGTCCTGATCTACTGTAATGACGTCATGTGACCTCAGTCCTGATCTACTGTAATGGTGTCATGTGACCTCAGTCCTGATCTACTGTAATGGTGTCATGTGACCTCAGTCCTGATCTACTGTAATGGTGTCATGTGACCTCAGTCCTGATCTACTGTAATGGTGTCATGTGACCTCAGTCCTGATCTACTGTAATGACGTCATGTGACCTCAGTCCTGATCTACTGTAATGGAGTCATGTGACCTCAGTCCTGATCTACTGTAATGGAGTCATGTGACCTCAGTCCTGATCTACTGTAATGGTGTCATGTGACCTCAGTCCTGATCTACTGTAATGGTGTCATGTGACCTCAGTCCTGATCTACTGTAATGGTGTCATGTGACCTCAGTCCTGATCTACTGTAATGGTGTCATGTGACCTCAGTCCTGATCTACTGTAATGACGTCATGTGACCTCAGTCCTGATCTACTGTAATGGTGTCATGTGACCTCAGTCCTGATCTACTGTAATGACGTCATGTGACCTCAGTCCTGATCTACTGTAATGGTGTCATGTGACCTCAGTCCTGATCTACTGTAATGGTGTCATGTGACCTCAGTCCTGATCTACTGTAATGACGTCATGTGACCTCAGTCCTGATCTACTGTAATGATGTCATGTGACCTCAGTCCTGATCTACTGTAATGGTGTCATGTGACCTCAGTCCTGATCTACTGTAATGACGTCATGTGACCTCAGTCCTGATCTACTGTAATGATGTCATGTGACCTCAGTCCTGATCTACTGTAATGACGTCATGTGACCTCAGTCCTGATCTACTGTAATGATGTCATGTGACCTCAGTCCTGATCTACTGTAATGGTGTCATGTGACCTCAGTCCTGATCTACTGTAATGGTGTCATGTGACCTCAGTCCTGAAATGGTGTCATGTGACCTCAGTCCTGATCTACTGTAATGGTGTCATGTGACCTCAGTCCTGAAATGGTGTCATGTGACCTCAGTCCTGAAATGGTGTCATGTGACCTCAGTCCTGATCTACTGTAATGGTGTCATGTGACCTCAGTCCTGATCTACTGTAATGGTGTCATGTGACCTCAGTCCTGAAATGGTGTCATGTGACCTCAGTCCTGATCTACTGTAATGACGTCATGTGACCTCAGTCCTGATCTACTGTAATGACGTCATGTGACCTCAGTCCTGATCTACTGTAATGACGTCATGTGACCTCAGTCCTGAAATGGTGTCATGTGACCTCAGTCCTGATCTACTGTAATGGTGTCATGTGACCTCAGTCCTGATCTACTGTAATGGTGTCATGTGACCTCAGTCCTGATCTACTGTAATGGTGTCATGTGACCTCAGTCCTGATCTACTGTAATGGTGTCATGTGACCTCAGTCCTGATCTACTGTAATGGTGTCATGTGACCTCAGTCCTGATCTACTGTAATGGTGTCATGTGACCTCAGTCCTGATCTACTGTAATGACGTCATGTGACCTCAGTCCTGATCTACTGTAATGGTGTCATGTGACCTCAGTCCTGATCTACTGTAATGGTGTCATGTGACCTCAGTCCTGATCTACTGTAATGACGTCATGTGACCTCAGTCCTGATCTACTGTAATGGTGTCATGTGACCTCAGTCCTGATCTACTGTAATGACGTCATGTGACCTCAGTCCTGATCTACTGTAATGGTGTCATGTGACCTCAGTCCTGATCTACTGTAATGGTGTCATGTGACCTCAGTCCTGATCTACTGTAATGATGTCATGTGACCTCAGTCCTGATCTACTGTAATGACGTCATGTGACCTCAGTCCTGATCTACTGTAATGGTGTCATGTGACCTCAGTCCTGATCTACTGTAATGGAGTCATGTGACCTCAGTCCTGATCTACTGTAATGGTGTCATGTGACCTCAGTCCTGATCTACTGTAATGATGTCATGTGACCTCAGTCCTGATCTACTGTAATGGTGTCATGTGACCTCAGTCCTGATCTACTGTAATGATGTCATGTGACCTCAGTCCTGATCTACTGTAATGATGTCATGTGACCTCAGTCCTGATCTACTGTAATGGTGTCATGTGACCTCAGTCCTGGTCTACTGTAATGACGTCATGTGACCTCAGTCCTGATCTACTGTAATGACGTCATGTGACCTCAGTCCTGATCTACTGTACTGGAGTCATGTGACCTCAGTCCTGATCTACTGTAATGACGTCATGTGACCTCAGTCCTGATCTACTGTAATGATGTCATGTGACCTCAGTCCTGATCTACTGTAATGGTGTCATGTGACCTCAGTCCTGATCTACTGTAATGGTGTCATGTGACCTCAGTCCTGATCTACTGTAATGGTGTCATGTGACCTCAGTCCTGATCTACTGTAATGATGTCATGTGACCTCAGTCCTGATCTACTGTAATGATGTCATGTGACCTCAGTCCTGATCTACTGTAATGGTGTCATGTGACCTCAGTCCTGATCTACTGTAATGGAGTCATGTGACCTCAGTCCTGATCTACTGTAATGGAGTCATGTGACCTCAGTCCTGATCTACTGTAATGGTGTCATGTGACCTCAGTCCTGATCTACTGTAATGGTGTCATGTGACCTCAGTCCTGATCTACTGTAATGGTGTCCCCTCAGCCTCACCTCTAGCGTGCAGGTGTAGCCCGTGCCGTCCAGCAGCGTGACCTTACACTCCATGACCTTTGACCTGTGGCTCCTGCCTAGCGCTGACCAGGAGACTCTGCTGCTCAAAGACTTCTGGGAAATGTAGTGCTCCTCCTGCTGGAGTTCTGATTGGCCCTGCAGAAACACAGCACATGAGTTTATTAAGAGTTCCTCTGAATCCGTGGTTCTAGTATCACTGGGTTCCTATTACAGTTATTGTTTGAATTAAGACACATTCACATTAATAACTATAACTTCCGACATGTTCCTGCTGTCATAAGCGGCCTTATTCTCATCACGCAGGTTTACTTCAGCGGCTCGCCATCATTAACTCGCGTTACGTAATCTCTGCTCCCTCCTTTCCAGAACAATCCTGAAACTCTCCCTGGGATTATATCAGTAAATCCCCAGAGTCAGAGCCTCTTCATGACGCCTCAGGTTCTGATATATACGTTTTAACCCAGCGGTTGGGTTGATTTAACCTGGCGGTTGGGTTGATTTAACCTAACCTGGCGGTTGGGTTGATTTAACCTGGCGGTTGGGTTGATTTAACCTGGCGGTTGGGTTGATTTAACCTGGCGGTTGGGTTGATTTAACCTGGCGGTTGGGTTGATTTAACCCGGCGGTTGGGTTGATTTAACCCGGCGGTTGGGTTGATTTAACCTGGCGGTTGGGTTGTTTTAACCCCGCGGTTGGAATGTTTTAACCTGGAGGTTGGGTTGTTTTAACCCCGCGGTTGGAATGTTTTAACCCGGCGGTTGGGTTGGGTTGTTTTAACCCGGCGGTTGGGTTGGGTTGTTTTAACCCCGCGGTTGGGTTGTTTTAACCCCGCGGTTGGAATGTTTTAACCCGGCGGTTGGGTTGGGTTGTTTTAACCCCGCGGTTGGGTTGTTTTAACTCGGTGGTTGGGTTGTTTTAACCCCGCGGTTGGAATGTTTTAACCCGGCGGTTGGGTTGGGTTGTTTTAACCTGGTGGTTGGGTTGTTTTAACCCCGCGGTTGGAATGTTTTAACCCGGCGGTTGGGTTGTTTTAACCCGGCGGTTGGGTTGGGTTGTTTTAACCCCGCGGTTGGGTTGTTTTAACTCGGCGGTTGGATTGGGTTGTTTTAACCCCGCGGTTGGGTTGTTTTAACTCGGCGGTTGGGTTGTTTTAACTCGGCGGTTGATTGTTTTAACCCCGCAGTTGGAATGTTTTAACGCGGCGGTTGGGTTGTTTTAACCCGGCAGTTGGGTTGTTTTAACTCAGCGATTGGGTTGTTTTAACCTGGCGATTGGGTTGCTTTAACCTGGTGATTGGGTTGTTTTAACCCAGAGATTGGGTTGCTTTAACCCGCCGGTTGGGTAGTTTTAACCCCACGGTTGGGTTGTTTTAACTCAGCGATTGGGTTGTTTTAACCCAGAGATTGGGTTGCTTTAATCCGGCGGTTGGGTTGTTTAACCCGGCGGTTGGGTTGTTTTAACCCATAGATTGGGTTGTTTTAACCCAGAGATTGGGTTGTTTTAACCCAGCGGTTGGGTTGTTTAAGCCGGCGGTTGGGTTGTTTTAACCCTGCGTTTAGGTTGTTGATTGGGTTGTTTTAGCCCAGTGATTGGGTTATTTTAACACAGCGATTGGGTTAAATGTTTGCCCAACATGCTGGGCACCGAAGTCTATACTGTACATCGCTGCCCTACTCAGCCCTGACCCATCGAGGCATGGACTCCTCTAGACCCCTGAAGGTGTGCTGTGGTATCTGCCACCAACATGTTAGCAGCAGATCCTTTAAGTCCTGTAAGTTGCGAGGCGGGGCCTCCATGGATGGGACTTATTTGTTCAGCACATCCAACAGATGCCCAATTGGATTGAGATCTGGGGAATTTGAAGGCCAAGTCAACGCCTCAAACTCGTTGTTGTGCTCCTCAAACCATTCCTGAAGCATTTGTGCCCATGACCCTGTGGCCGGTTCTCCACTGGTCCTTCATGACCCTGTGGCCGGTTCTCCACTGGTCCTCCATGACCCTGTGGCCGGTTCTCCACTGGTCCTCCATGACCCTGTGACCGGTTCTCCACTGGTCCTCCATGACCCTGTGGCCGGTTCTCCACTGGTCCTTCATGACCCTGTGGCCGGTTCTCCACTAGTCCTTCATGAGCCTGTGGCGGGTTCTCCACTGGTCCTTCATGAGCCTGTGGCCGGTTCTCCACTGGTCCTTCATGACCCTGTGGCCGGTTCTCCACTGGTCCTCGATGACCCTGTGGCCGGTTCTCCACTGGTCCTTCATGACCCTGTGGCCGGTTCTCCACTGGTCCTTCATGACCCTGTGGCCGGTTCTCCACTGGTCCTTCATGACCCTGTGGCCGGTTCTCCACTGGTCCTTCATGACCCTGTGGCCGGTTCTCCACGACCCTGTGGCCGGTTCTCCACTGGTCCTTCATGACCCTGTGGCCGGTTCTCCACTGGTCCTCCATGACCCTGTGGCCGGTTCTCCACTGGTCCTCCATGACCCTGTGGCCGGTTCTCCACTGGTCCTCCATGACCCTGTGGCCGGTTCTCCACTGGTCCTCCATGACCCTGTGGCCGGTTCTCCACTGGTCCTCCATGACCCTGTGGCCGGTTCTCCACTGGTCCTCCATGACCCTGTGGCCGGTTCTCCACTGGTCCTCCATGACCCTGTGGCCGGTTCTCCACTGGTCCTCCATGACCCTGTGGCCGGTTCTCCACTGGTCCTCCATGACCCTGTGGCCGGTTCTCCACTGGTCCTTCATGACCCTGTGGCCGGTTCTCCACTGGTCCTCCATGACCCTGTGGCCGGTTCTCCACTGGTCCTTCATGACCCTGTGGCCGGTTCTCCACTGGTCCTTCATGACCCTGTGGCCGGTTCTCCACTGGTCCTTCATGACCCTGTGGCCGGTTCTCCACTGGTCCTTCATGACCCTGTGGCCGGTTCTCCACTAGTCCTTCATGAGCCTGTGGCGGGTTCTCCACTGGTCCTTCATGAGCCTGTGGCCGGTTCTCCACTGGTCCTTCATGACCCTGTGGCCGGTTCTCCACTGGTCCTCGATGACCCTGTGGCCGGTTCTCCACTGGTCCTTCATGACCCTGTTGCCGGTTCTCCACTGGTCCTTCATGACCCTGTGGCCGGTTCTCCACTGGTCCTTCATGACCCTGTGGCCGGTTCTCCACTGGTCCTTCATGACCCTGTGGCCGGTTCTCCACTGGTCCTTCATGACCCTGTGGCCGGTTCTCCACGACCCTGTGGCCGGTTCTCCACTGGTCCTTCATGACCCTGTGGCCGGTTCTCCACTGGTCCTCCATGACCCTGTGGCCGGTTCTCCACTGGTCCTCCATGACCCTGTGGCCGGTTCTCCACTGGTCCTCCATGACCCTGTGGCCGGTTCTCCACTGGTCCTCCATGACCCTGTGGCCGGTTCTCCACTGGTCCTTCATGACCCTGTGGCCGGTTCTCCACTGGTCCTTCATGACCCTGTGGCCGGTTCTCCACTGGTCCTTCATGACCCTGTGGCCGGTTCTCCACTGGTCCTTCATGACCCTGTGGCCGGTTCTCCACTAGTCCTTCATGAGCCTGTGGCGGGTTCTCCACTGGTCCTTCATGAGCCTGTGGCCGGTTCTCCACTGGTCCTTCATGACCCTGTGGCCGGTTCTCCACTGGTCCTCGATGACCCTGTGGCCGGTTCTCCACTGGTCCTTCATGACCCTGTTGCCGGTTCTCCACTGGTCCTTCATGACCCTGTGGCCGGTTCTCCACTGGTCCTTCATGACCCTGTGGCCGGTTCTCCACTGGTCCTTCATGACCCTGTGGCCGGTTCTCCACTGGTCCTTCATGACCCTGTGGCCGGTTCTCCACGACCCTGTGGCCGGTTCTCCACTGGTCCTTCATGACCCTGTGGCCGGTTCTCCACTGGTCCTCCATGACCCTGTGGCCGGTTCTCCACTGGTCCTCCATGACCCTGTGGCCGGTTCTCCACTGGTCCTCCATGACCCTGTGGCCGGTTCTCCACTGGTCCTCCATGACCCTGTGGCCGGTTCTCCACTGGTCCTCCATGACCCTGTGGCCGGTTCTCCACTGGTCCTCCATGACCCTGTGGCCGGTTCTCCACTGGTCCTCCATGACCCTGTGGCCGGTTCTCCACTGGTCCTCCATGACCCTGTGGCCGGTTCTCCACTGGTCCTCCATGACCCTGTGGCCGGTTCTCCACTGGTCCTTCATGACCCTGTGGCCGGTTCTCCACTGGTCCTTCATGACCCTGTGGCCGGTTCTCCACTGGTCCTTCATGACCCTGTGGCCGGTTCTCCACTGGTCCTTCATGACCCTGTGGCCGGTTCTCCACTGGTCCTCCATGACCCTGTGGCCGGTTCTCCACTGGTCCTCCATGACCCTGTGGCCGGTTCTCCACTGGTCCTTCATGACCCTGTGGCCGGTTCTCCACTGGTCCTCGATGACCCTGTGGCCGGTTCTCCACTGGTCCTTCATGACCCTGTTGCCGGTTCTCCACTGGTCCTTCATGACCCTGTGGCCGGTTCTCCACTGGTCCTTCATGACCCTGTGGCCGGTTCTCCACTGGTCCTTCATGACCCTGTGGCCGGTTCTCCACTGGTCCTTCATGACCCTGTGGCCGGTTCTCCACTGGTCCTTCATGACCCTGTGGCCGGTTCTCCACTGGTCCTTCATGACCCTGTGGCCGGTTCTCCACTGGTCCTCCATGACCCTGTGGCCGGTTCTCCACTGGTCCTCCATGACCCTGTGGCCGGTTCTCCACTGGTCCTTCATGACCCTGTGGCCGGTTCTCCACTGGTCCTTCATGACCCTGTGGCCGGTTCTCCACTGGTCCTTCATGACCCTGTGGCCGGTTCTCCACTGGTCCTTCATGACCCTGTGGCCGGTTCTCCACTGGTCCTCCATGACCCTGTGGCCGGTTCTCCACTGGTCCTTCATGACCCTGTGGCCGGTTCTCCACTGGTCCTTCATGACCCTGTGGCCGGTTCTCCACTGGTCCTTCATGACCCTGTGGCCGGTTCTCCACTGGTCCTTCATGACCCTGTGGCCGGTTCTCCACTGGTCCTCCATGACCCTGTGGCCGGTTCTCCACTGGTCCTTCCTTGAGCACTTCTGATAGAGACTGACCACAAGAGCTGCAGTTTTGGAGATGCTCTGACCCGTCACAATCTGGCCCTTGTCAAACTCACTCAAATCCTTACGCTTGCACATTTTTCCTGCTTCTAACACATCAACTCTGAGGACAACATGTTCACTTGCTGCCTAATATATCCCACCCACTAACCGAGATCATCAGCGTTATTCATAATGTTATGCTCGATCGGTGTATTTATACATTATCAGTGATAGCCCTATTCCTGAAAATAAAATTGTCGACACAATGCAACACTTGCTCTGGCACTAGATATGGATGAAGAGATTGGAGTGTGATGGTTGGTCGGTGTGGTATTTGCCCCGCCCCTCCTCCACTGTGATTGGACGAAAGCCCTCACCTGATGCCGTGTGTCCGGGCTGGCCTGTCCTGATGCTGGTTGGGCTTCTGTGTGCTTCGGCTGCTCCTGGACGTCCGGTTCTGAGCCTGAGTCCGTCGTCATGGCCAGTCACACTGAAATGCCACATGGATATATTCAGACTGGGCGTTTCACAATCCCACTGGAATGACCAGAGTGAGAATCTGACCACATATCAGTTTATATTTAGCCTGATGTTTACTCTGCACTGTGACAGTAGGATCGCTGTATTTCTAAAAGCACCAGATCACAACAGCAGTGACGTCTGAAGCCTGTAATGTCCTCAAACACATTTAGACTGCAGCCGTGGTCCCTGAAAGTGTGTTACAGTAGCGGACATTCCTTCCCAACATGTTCATCTGTGGCAGTCGCTGAAGAGCCAAACTCAAGCCAAACGCCTGTTCGACTGAGCAAAACAATAACATGCCGAAACCTCCAGAACGGAGTATTCAAGTTGAGTAGAGCAGAGTTTTCAACTAGGACCAGAAAACCTAGAAACCTAACCCTAAACACCCCAGTAACCCTCATAGCAACCACTCAGAACACCCTAGTAACCCCCATAGCAACAACTCAGAACACTCTAATAATCCCATAGCAACAACTCCGAACACTCTAATAATCCCATAGCAACAATGTAGAACACTCTAATAACCCCATAGCAACCACTCAGAACACCCTAGTAACCCCCATAGCAACAACTCAGAACACTCTAATAACCCCTATAGCAACCACTCAGAACACTCTAATAACCCCATAACAACCACTCAGAACACCCTAATAACCCCTATAGCAACCACTCAGAACACTCTAATAATCCCATAGCAACAACTCAGAACACACTAATAACCCCATAGCAACAACTCAGAACACTCTAATAATCCCATAGCAACAATGTAGAACACTCTAATAACCCCATAGCAACAACTCAGAACACTCTAATAACCCCATAACAACCACTCAGAACACTCTAATAATCCCATAGCAACAACTCAGAACACACTAATAACACCATAGCAACAACTCAGAACACTAATAATCCCATAGCAACAATGTAGAACACTCTAATAACCCCATAGCAACCACTCAGAACACTCTAATAATCCCATAGCAACCACTCAGAACACCCTAGTAACCCCATAGCAACCACTCAGAACACCATAGTAACTCTATAGCAACCACTCAGAACACTCTAATAACCCCATAGCAACCACTCAGAACACCCTAGTAACCCCATAGCAACCACTCAGAACACCATAGTAACCCTATAGCAACCACTCAGAACACTCTAATAACCCCATAGCAACCAGTTAGAACACTCTAATAACCCCATAGCAACCACTTAGAACACCCCATAGCAACAACTCAGAAGACCCTAGTAACCCCATACCAACCACTCAGAACACCCTAGTAACCCCATAGCAACAACTAGAACACTCTAGCAACCCTGTAACATCAACATTTAGAACACCCTAGCAACCCCATAGCAACCACTCAGAACACTTTAGCAGATGTTTAGCACTCGATCTTGTGCTTGATGAGGGACTGATGTGTGAGTGTTTGTTTGAAGATGCCAGGGCTGTCAGAGATTACAGAGGCGTGACAGAGATGCAAACCATCGGTGGAAAACTGCAGGAGTTGCGCGACTCATTCTGTCAGACTCATTCTGTGAACTTTAAGGGCCTGGTGCAGAAATGTAGGTCAAACTGAAGCGCAGCAGCAGAACGAGCGAATGGCCCTCCAGATCTGCTCGACGTCAGAGAGCCAGAGAGCGGCTGGTGCTGATGTTTCTAAAACACATCTTCATGAATAATAACGAGGATGAACAGTGGCTGTGCTGCGATTATACCAGCAAATATACCGAACATCACTCTGGAACTGAAATGCTATGCACTTGAACATTTATGGCTAAAAATATCTGCACAGCTGAAGAAAAACAGTAATGAGTCCCACACGGATGAACACAGAGTTAAAATGAATGGGTTTGACTGATATAAAGGGTCAAGAAATAAACGCAATTAGAAAGTTCTTACTCATGTTGACTTATTTGGTTCACATTCTGTTATATTGTTCACATTACTCCTTGTTTCTTCATTGCTCTCATAATAGGGATGTATCCCCCGATAAAAGCAATTTTTTTCACTATTGGTCATGAGTCGATTTTTTAAAAACTGACCCTATGAATCACCCGTAGTTCAAGCCAGGGTTGCCATGTTCGCAGATTTCCCCCAACATTTGTAACGCCTCCCATCCAATAATCACAAAGAGCTTTGTTACTTGTGATAAGAACCAATCTCAACTTTCAAATTCTGTCCATTTTCATCACGAAATTCAATGTGAATTGTCTCTTAAATGTGACTAGACACATGTAGCGCCTCAGTTCAACCTGCAGCGCGAGTCTTTACTACAAGTTATAGCACAAAAACATGAAAGATACAGTAGAAATCAGAAATGAATCAAACATACTAGCTCCGTTGTTAATTTTATAACTCTGCTATTATATTACATAACACACACACACACACACACACACACACACACAGTCTCATGTTAATCTTGAGTATCTATAGAGTAGTGTTGATCCTTCATATCTCCCAAGAGTCTTTAGTTTATCATATTTATAAAAGAAAGACACACTGACCGATTCTTTCTGAAAACAGCTAAGCTCGTGGAGGTGTGCAGTGGGTGGAGCTAAAGAGACACACACACACACACACACACACACACACACACACTATACATCATGGCCTTATCCCTGGCATTAGCCATTCCGAATTATCGGCTGACATTGTTACGAATAATTGGCCACCGACAGACGGCATTCTGAATAATCGGCAATCGGCAGATGACATTCAGAATACTCCGCTATGTGCAGATATCATTCCGAACAGCAGACATCATTCCGAATAATTGGCTATCGGCATACGTCATTCCGAATAATCGGCTTTCGGCAGACGTCATTCCGAATAATTGGCTATCGGCATACGTCATTCCGAATAATTGGCTATCGGCATACGTCATTCCGAATAATTGGCTATCGGCATACGTCATTCCGAATAATTGGCTATCGGCATACGTCATTCCGAATAATTGGCTATCGGCATACGTCATTCCGAATAATTGGCTATCGGCAGACATCATTCCGAATAAACGGCTATCTGCAGATATCATTCCGAACAGCAGACATCATTCCGAATAATCACCTATCGGCAGACATCATTTCGAATAATCAGCCACTGGCAGACATCATTCCGAATAAACGGCTATCGGCAAACGTCATTCCGAATAAACGGCTATCGGCAGATATCATTCTGATCAGATGATGTAATTCCGAATAATCACCTATCGGCAGACGTCATTCCGAATAATCAGCCACTGGCAGACATCATTCCGAATAAACGGCTATTGACAGACGACATTCAGAATACTCAGCGTTCCGAACGGCAGCCGGTATTCCGAATAATCGACTATTGGCATATATCATTACGGAGAGGCAGACGGCATTCCGAATAATCGACTATGGCAGACATCATTCAGAATAATCGGCTAGTGGCATATATCACTACGGAGAGGCAGACGGCATTCCGAATAATCGACTATGGCAGACATCATTCCGAATAATCGACTATTGGCATATATCATTATGGAGAGGCAGACGGCATTCCGAATAATCGACTATGGCAGACATCATTCAGAATAATCGACTATTGGCATATATCATTACGGAGTGGCAGACTGCATTCCGAATAATCGACTATGGCAGACATCATTCCGAATAATCGACTATTGGCATATATCATTACGGAGAGGCAGACGGTATTCCGAATAATCGACTATTGGCATATATCATTACGGAGAGGCAGACAGCATTCCGAATAATCGGCTAGTGGCATATATATTTACAGAGAGGCAGACGGCATTCCGAATAATCGACTATGGCAGACATCATTCCGAATAATCGACTATTGGCATGCATCATTACGGAGAGGCGGACGGCATTCCGAATAATCGGCTAGTGGCATATATATTTACAGAGAGGCAGACGGCATTCCGAATAATCGGCTAGTGGCATATATATTTACAGAGAGGCAGACGGCATTCCGAATAATCGGCTAGTGGCATATATATTTACAGAGAGGCAGACGGCATTCCGAATAATCGACTATGGCAGACATCATTCCGAATAATCGACTATTGGCATACATCATTACGGAGAGGCGGACGGCATTCCGAATAATCGGCTAGTGGCATATATCATTACGGAGAGGCAGACGGCATTCCGAATAATCGACTATGGCAGACATCATTCAGAATAATCGGCTAGTGGCATATATCATTACGGAGAGGCAGACGGCATTCCGAATAATCGACTATGGCAGACATCATTCCGAATATGCGACTATTGGCATACATCATTACGGAGAGGCAGACGGCATTCCGAATAATCAACTGTTGGCATATATCATTACGGAGAGGCAGACGGCATTCCGAATAATCGGCTAGTGGCATATATCATTACGGAGAGGCAGACGGCATTCCGAATAATCGACTATGGCAGACATCATTCAGAATAATCGGCTAGTGGCATATATCATTACGGAGAGGCAGACGACATTCCGAATAATCGACTATGGCAGACATCATTCCGAATAATCGACTATTGGCATACATCATTACGGAGAGGCAGACGGCATTCCGAATAATCGACTATTGGCATATATCATTACGGAGAGGCAGACGGCATTCCGAATAATCGGCTAGTGGCATATATCATTACGGAGAGGCAGACGGCATTCCGAATAATCGACTATGGCAGACATCATTCAGAATAATCGGCTAGTGGCATATATCATTATGGAGAGGCAGACGACATTCCGAATAATCGACTATGGCAGACATCATTCCGAATAATCGACTATTGGCATATATCATTACGGAGAGGCAGACGGCATTCCGAATAATCGACTATTGGCATATATCATTACGGAGAGGCAGACGGCATTCTGAATAATTGACTATGGCAGACATCATTCCGAATAATCGACTATTGGCATATATCATTACGGAGAGGCAGACGGCATTCCGAATAATCGACTATTGGCATATATCATTACGGAGAGGCAGACGGCATTCTGAATAATTGACTATGGCAGACATCATTCCGAATAATCGACTATTGGCATATATTATTACGGAGAGGCAGACGGCATTCCGAATAATCGGCTAGTGGCAGTCGCCATCCTGAATAATCGGCTACCGGCAGACGTTTTATTCATAACTATTCATAACTGCTCGTACAATAAGTCAGATATTGAAATTATTGAACAATTACTACTAGTACTACAATGAAAAATTGTGTAGAAACTATTTTGAAAGAAATTGCTTGTAAATTTCACAAATAATTGAAATAGTATATAATAGTTGAAATGGTATTTTTTTGTCAAATGTACTCCAATAACCTTTGTATTATTATTATTATAATGCTTCGGAAAAAAAATTTTTTTTACAGTGCATTATTGCTCTTGTAATAAAAACCCCCGTCTCTGTTCACTTTCTGGAATATTTCAGGAATTTCCCTTCAGGGATCAATAAACTACACCCATCTATCCAACAAACAGAATCTCAGACTGCACCTGTCAGAAACACACTGAGCTGTGAAATACACAAGAAACATCACCAAATCCTGTCGCTCTTCACAACAACCTGGAGACATACGACCCATCCCGGCCAGAGAATCAGTCCATTATCTAGGCACAGATGGGTTAAACCCTCTTAAAGGCTTAAACATCCTCCCTATTACACACGCAATGGAGACGCAGTCTGAGCCGTCTGTGACCAGATAATGCCAAGTTCATGGGCAAGTGTGTGTTAATCCCTTTATTCTTCAGTTTCACATAGAGCTTCATAGGAATAACCAACTATGCAGTCAGTGACGGACAATAAATTAGGGATGAACGATATATAGGCCACCATATCTGTATCTGGGGATATATGTTCTTTTTTAATAGGGATGCACAATATATCGGCCACCATATCGGTATCGGAGGATATATTTTCGTTTTTAATAGGGACGCACAATATATCGGCCACCATATCGGTATTGGCGGATATATGTGGGTTTTTAATAGGGACGCACAATATATCGGCCACCATATCGATATTGGCGGATATATGTTGGTTTTTAATAGGGACGCACAATATATCGGCCACCATATCGATAATGGCGGATATATGTGGGTTTTTAATAGGGACGCACAATATATCGGCCACCATATCAGTATTGGCGGATATATGTGGGTTTTTAATAGGGACGCACAATATATCGGCCACCATATCGATAATGGCGGATATATGTGGGTTTTTAATAGGGACGCACAATATATCGGCCACCATATCGGTATTGGCGGATATATATTCTTTTTTAATAGGGATGCACAATATATCGGCCACCATATCAGTATTGGCGGATATATGTGGGTTTTTAATAGGGACGCAAAATATATCGGCCACCATATCGGTATCGGAGGATATATTTTCGTTTTTAATAGGGATGCACAATATATCGGCCACCATATCAGTATTGGCGGATATATGTGGGTTTTTAATAGGGACGCAAAATATATCGGCCACCATATCGATATTGGCGGATATATGTGGGTTTTTAATAGGGACGCACAATATATCGGCCACCATATCGGTATTGGCGGATATATGTTCGTTTTTAATAGGGATGCACAATATATCGGCAGATATATATTGGTTTTTAATAGGGACGCACAATATATCGGCCACCATATCGGTATCGGAGGATATATTTTCGTTTTTAATAGCGATGCACAATATATCGGCCACCATATCGGTATTGGCGGATATATGTGGGTTTTTAATAGGGACGCACAATATATCGGCCACCATATCGATATTGGCGGATATATGTTGGTTTTTAATAGGGACGCAAAATATATCGGCCACCATATCGATATTGGCGGATATATGTGGGTTTTTAATAGGGACGCACAATATATCGGCCACCATATCGGTATTGGCGGATATATGTTCGTTTTTAATAGGGATGCACAATATATCGGCCACCATATCGGTATTGGCGGATATATGTGGGTTTTTAATAGGGACGCACAATATATCGGCCACCATATCGATATTGGCGGATATATGTTGGTTTTTAATAGGGACGCACAATATATCGGCCACCATATCGATAATGGCGGATATATGTGGGTTTTTAATAGGGACGCACAATATATCGGCCACCATATCAGTATTGGCGGATATATGTGGGTTTTTAATAGGGACGCACAATATATCGGCCACCATATCGATAATGGCGGATATATGTGGGTTTTTAATAGGGACGCACAATATATCGGCCACCATATCGGTATTGGCGGATATATATTCTTTTTTAATAGGGATGCACAATATATCGGCCACCATATCGGTATCGGAGGATATATTTTCGTTTTTAATAGGGATGCACAATATATCGGCCACCATATCGGTATTGGCGGATATATGTGGGTTTTTAATAGGGACGCACAATATATCGGCCACCATATCGGTATTGGCGGATATATGTTGGTTTTTAATAGGGACGCAAAATATATCGGCCACCATATCGATATTGGCGGATATATGTGGGTTTTTAATAGGGACGCACAATATATCGGCCACCATATCGGTATTGGCGGATATATGTTCGTTTTTAATAGGGATGCACAATATATCGGCAGATATATATTGGTTTTTAATAGGGACGCACAATATATCGGCCACCATATCGGTATCGGAGGATATATTTTCGTTTTTAATAGGGATGCACAATATATCGGCCACCATATCGGTATCGGAGGATATATTTTCGTTTTTAATAGCGATGCACAATATATCGGCCACCATATCGGTATTGGCGGATATATGTGGGTTTTTAATAGGGACGCACAATATATCGGCCACCATATCGATATTGGCGGATATATGTTGGTTTTTAATAGGGACGCAAAATATATCGGCCACCATATCGATATTGGCGGATATATGTTCGTTTTTAATAGGGATGCACAATATATCGGCAGATATATATTGGTTTTTAATAGGGACGCACAATATATCGGCCACCATATCGGTATCGGAGGATATATTTTCGTTTTTAATAGGGATGCACAATATATCGGCCACCATATCGGTATCGGAGGATATATTTTCGTTTTTAATAGCGATGCACAATATATCGGCCACCATATCGGTATTGGCGGATATATGTTGGTTTTTAATAGGGACGCACAATATAATCGGCCACCATATCGATATTGGCGGATATATGTGGGTTTTTAATAGGGACGCACAATATATCGGCCACCATATCGGTATTGGCGGATATATGTTCGTTTTTAATAGGGATGCACAATATATCGGCAGATATATATTGGTTTTTAATAGGGACGCACAATATATCGGCCACCATATCGATATTGGCGGATATATGTGGGTTTTTAATAGGGATGCACAATATATCGGCAGATATATATTGGTTTTTAATAGGGACGCACAATATATCGGCCACCATATCGATATTGGCGGATATATGTGGGTTTTTAATAGGGACGCACAATATATCGGCAGATATATATTGGTTTTTAATAGGGACGCACAATATATCGCCCACCATATCGATATTGGCGGATATATGTGGGTTTTTAATAGGGACGCACAATATATCGGCCACCATATCGGTATTGGCGGATATATGTTCGTTTTTAATAGGGATGAACAATATATCGGCCACCATATCGGTATTGGCGGATATATGTTCGTTTTTAATAGGGACGCACAATATATCGGCCACCATATCGGTATTGGCGGATATATGTTCGTTTTTAATAGGGATGCACAATATATCGGCCACCATATCGATATTGGCGGATATATGTGGGTTTTTAATAGGGATGCACAATATATCGGCAGATATATATTGGTTTTTAATAGGGACGCACAATATATCGGCCACCATATCGATATTGGCGGATATATGTGGGTTTTTAATAGGGACGCACAATATATCGGCCACCATATCGGTATTGGCGGATATATGTTCGTTTTTAATAGGGATGCAGAATATATCGGCCACCATATCGGTATTGGCGGATATATGTTCGTTTTTAATAGGGACGCACAATATATCGGCCACCATATCGGTATTGGCGGATATATGTTGGTTTTTAATAGGGACGCACAATATATCGGCCACCATATCGGTATTGGCGGATATATGTTCGTTTTTAATAGGGATGCACAATATATCGGCAGATATATATTGGTTTTTAATAGGGACGCACAATATATCGGCCACCATATCGGTATTGGCGGATATATGTTCGTTTTTAATAGGGACGCACAATATATCGGCCACCATATCGATATTGGCGGATATATGTGGGTTTTTAATAGGGATGCACAATATATCGGCAGATATATATTGGTTTTTAATAGGGACGCACAATATATCGGCCACCATATCGACATTGGCGGATATATGTGGGTTTTTAATAGGGACGCACAATATATCGGCCACCATATCGGTATTGGCGGATATATGTTCGTTTTAATAGGGATGCACAATATATCGGCCACCATATCGGTATTGGCGGATATATGTTCGTTTTTAATAGGGACGCACAATATATCGGCCACCATATCGGTATCAGAGGATATATGTTCGTTTTTAATAGGGACGCACAATATATCGGCCACCATATCGGTATCAGAGGATATATGTTCGTTTTTAATAGGGATGCACAATATATCGGCCACCATATCGGTATCAGAGGATATATGTTCGTTTTTAATAGGGATGCACAATATATCGGCCACCATATCGGTATCAGAGGATATATGTTCGTTTTTAATAGGGATGCACAATATATCGGCCACCATATCGGTATCAGAGGATATATGTTCGTTTTTAATAGGGACGCACAATATATCGGCTACCATATCGGTATTGGCGGATATATGTTCGTTTTTAATAGGGATCCACAATATATCGGCCACCATATTGGTATCGGAGGATATATGTTGGTTTTTAATAGGGACGCACAATATATCGCCCACCATATCGGTATCGGCGGATATAGGTTGGTTTTTAATAGGGACGAACAATATATCGGCCACCATATTGGTATCGGCAGATATATATTGTTTTTTAATAGGGACGCACAATATATCGCCCACCATATCGGTATCGGCGGATCTATGTTGGTTTTTAATAGGGACGCACAATATATCGGCCACCATATCGGTATCGGCGGATATAGGTTGGTTTTTAATAGGGACGCACAATATATCGGCCACCATATCGGTATCGGCGGATATAGGTTGGTTTTTAATAGGGACGCACAATATATCGGCCACCATATCGGTATCGGCGGATATAGGTTGGTTTTTAATAGGGACGCTCAATATATCGGCCACCATATCGGTATCGGCGGATATATGTTGGTTTTTAATAGGGACGCACAATATACCGGCCACCATATCGGTATTGGCGGATATATGTGGGTTTTTAATAGGGACGCACAATATATCGGCCACCATATCGGTATCAGCAGATATATGTTGGTTTTTAATAGGGATCCACAATATATCGGCCACCATATCGGTATCAGCAGATATATGTTGGTTTTTAATAGGGACGCACAATATATCGGCCACCATATCGGTATCGGCGGATATATGTTGGTTTTTAATAGGGACGCTCAATATATCGGCCACCATATCGGTATCAGCAGATATATGTTGGTTTTTAATAGGGATCCACAATATATCGGCCACCATATAGTGGTAATATATATAGATATATTAAAGTCGATAAATAATGTATTCTTTCCTCCAGCTGAGACACTTCAGCTGCGCTCTATTCATCATGATGGTTTTGAATCGCTTTGATTGGAATCACTTCAAAAAGAAAAATACAGTTAATGTCGCAAGTCTGTCATATCAGCTTCATAAAATTATCATGAGATCATCATAATTGTGTGCATGGGACATGATTTAATGGGGAGATTTTTTTTAATCAGACTCTCAAAAAAATTGGATTTAGATTTATCGGCCAATATATCGGTATCGGCCAAAATGTTCATATCGGTGTATCACTACAATAAATCAATTAATATTACTTAAAAACCTCGAAACAAATGCATAATTATAATCATTCCCAACCTATATGATGTTACCGTGGCCTAGCGGTTAAAGATCGTGCAGGTGATCAAAAGATCAATTCATAGTGGGACACTTAAACCAACATTACTCCGACCTGTAATAAATCAACAAACTTTTTGACCACATTCATTCACACACACACACACACACACACACACACACACACACACACACACACACACACACACACACACACACACACACACACACACACGTCGAGGATCAATAAAGAATATTGATTTACAATCAGCTGCATTCTACAAGTGACTCTTGGAATGTAAGAAATATTCTAAACATCCTAAACATTGCCTTCACAGTAGCCATGCCACTGCTACATTTGTTTGATGTTCTGTGTTTGCGGCGTAGACAACATTGTAGTTTTGTAAACAGTGTGTTACGCCGTGACATGATACGATGATAAAGCAACAAACAATTGATAGAGTTCATGGGATGAGTCAGAAATATGTCAAAGAAAAAAAAATGCAAACGCTCAGACCAAAAGTTGAAGCAAAAGTTAAGGCTTGTTCACACCAAAGACGACAAATATAAAAGTTTAATAAATAATGTTTCTTTTTGACGCTGACGAACGTTTTTATATATGTAGTTATTTTTCTTTTAAAATGTAAATTATTTATTCTAATCTAATGTGTTAAGAGTTTTGAGTTATTTATTCATTTAAATAAAATTATTTATTTTTCGTTATTTTTTATTTGAATCAAATTTATTTATTTTGTTAACTAAATAACGATTAAAATTAAAATAAATAAATCAAATTTTATTTAAATAAATAAATAATAAAATTAACACAAATGAATAGCGAAGTCCATAAAAGATTTTTCTTTTGACGAATGATAAAAGCAGTTTCATTTATGTAGTAATTTTTTTATTTAAATGTATTTATTTATTATTTATTCTAAATGTATTTTAATTAAAATAATAGTTTTTTATTTAAATCAAATGCATTTATTTTGTTACCTAAACTAAATAAATCTGATTAAAAATAAAATAAATAAATACAATTTTATTTAAATAAATAATAAATGAACACAAATGAATAGCGAAGTCTATAAAAGATATCGTTAAAATCTCTCGCAGAATGTTAATTTTCCCAGCTGACATTGACAACCAATCAGAATCCAGCGGACTTTAAAGCGCTCGAGCATTTAAAGCGACAGAACACACGAACAGATTTAACAGAACGCTATTGATAGTTTTATGCAGAAGTTTGTTTAATTTCAATCCGATTCGCCCTTTTCCAAATCAAACCAGATCGCGATCAAATTTGCAAAGCGTTCCTATTAAAGGTGCAGTGTGTAAATTTTGTGACATCTAGTGGTGAGGTTGTGAATCACTCACCCCTGCCTTTCGAAGCACATAGAGAAGCTACGGTGGCCCACACAGGACAAAAATATCATTGACGGAGAGAGCAGAGAGTAGCTAGCGCTCTGTAGAGAAGTTTGTCCGTTAAGGGCTACCGTAGGAACATGGCGGCACAAAATGGCGGCTTCACTTTAAGGGACCCGCGGTGTGTGTAGATAGAAACGCCTCATTCTAAGGTAACGATACATTATGTAAGTACTCCACTGAAAACATAGTTATGTATATTATATTGCATTTCAGTCAATAGATCCTTATAAATATTACACACTGCACCTTTAAAATACGCGGTGAACTTACTGACGCGATAAAAACAACAACAATAATAATAATATACACACAAAACAGCTCATGTTTCAGTATTTCCAGGCGCAGTCTTGGGTAAATCACTAGTGTTTAGAAATCATGATTTATGAAAACATCCGTAATATGAAACCATCGCTTAGTGAGTGTGTGTGTGTGTGTGTGTGTGTGTGTGTGTGTGTGTGTGTGTGATATTAAGCGATCGCTGCGTTATTAAAAGCGTCAGTGAGTGTGTGTGTGCGCAGATGTTCCGCTGCTGTATACAAACGCGTCTTCTAAACTAACGCCAATGAAGAGAAAACAACAGATTTATTCCATCCAGAGCGTTCCGTGATCCAACTCCTGCATCTGTCAATCAAACGCCCTGGTAAACAACACACACACACGCCTGAACGTTACCGTCTGTGCCACGGCGTTTCTCTCCTCGGGGTTCGCGCTGCTCTCAAGCCGCCAGCGGAGCGTCTGACAGCGGCCACGGCAGGCTGGAGTGTCCGCTCTCGTCGGAGAGACTAGCGGGACTGTGGTAACCGGGAGGAGCGCGGGGCGGGACGCGCTGTGAACGGGGAATTCAAACTCACGTCACTGTACGTACGCACTGTACGCACGCACTGTACGCACGCACGCACGCACGCACGCAACTGCTGAGTACGCGAGATCAGAGCAACAGCTGTGACGC